>CM035173.1:60619917-60735832 GCA_020205615.1 Panax quinquefolius
CTTCACATAACATATTTAATTCATTTACTCATAACTAGTCCATTTTCATGAAAAATACCAAATCGGTTCAAAAATACTACTTTTAAGGATTTAGCATAATATAGCCCATATTGAACATATATTTTCTCGAAATTTTTAAAATTCATTTACTATTTTTCACATGGCCAAAAGCGCGAATATTTAGACATTTATCATAAATTGTATTTTTTCCAAAAATTCCAAAATTTACAGAATATCTTCGATGTTATATAGATGTCTTGCCGATAAAAATTTCACCGATTTTGGAGTTAACCACAAGGAGTTATAAGGGTTTACTTTTAAAATAGTCTTTTCTTATAAAATCCATAACTCTAATCTATACATCAAAAATCACCATTTTTGGACAATCGAAAACTCATCAAATTACCATTTCAAATTTTTCCAGAATTTTTGAAGATCAGAAAAAATTACTGGCTGAAGAAACATAATAACCCTTAAAATCCGTACCTCGAAAAGAAGCGATTACTTGATCAGGAATGTAAGCCCAGAAGGAACCTTGCCTTTGAATAGCAACTCTCAAAGTATCTAAATACTCACAAAATCGCTTGATAATATAGAGAGAGAGAAAGCTTATATTTACGGTGTAATTTTTAATTCTAACATGACTTTCTATTTATAAAAAAAAATGTTGCCATGAAGCGATTTGACACTGCTACTGATGAACTACCTATTACTATTGCCCCACCACATTTGAATTAGAATTTTAGCATTTCTTCACCAACCATAGGTTGGGCCCACGCATTCTAAATTTTCCACCAAAATGTTAAATTAAAACTTGACAATTTCTAAACCGACCACCTCTTAAAATTACATTAACAATTTTTCGTTTATTTTTAACGGTTCAAAATTTGTGGACATATACTCAACTTATATATGTATAACATATGCAAAAATCCAGCAACGATCAACGGTGGATTAAAAATTATAACTCACGTAATATATCACGAAGAACCTTTGGTTTGATTTTTAATACCTCCTTTAAAACAAAAAATCTGGATAAAACACCTCGACATTAATTCCTTCATTTATAACCACATAAATAAATCCATCATTTATATCGCATCAAATAAATATTTTCTTATCATATAAATCAATAATTAATTATTCATAAATAATATTACGAGAATCTGATAATGATAACCGAGGCGGTTCCGGGAAAGAGGGGGCTTTCGATGAGGATTTCTCCTTCTTGGTAGCATGATTAGGTGACCAAACCTCTCATTAATGAACTTTTTAGACATTGTCGATAATGCTTTATCTAATAATATTATTCAAATAATATGAATTATTGATCTAATAATGGAAATCTTGTCGGTGATGACAATTATTGAAACAACTGATAATATAAACTATCAATATGACAATTATTGAATCGATAAAATAGAATATTGAGCAGTAATTATTATAACAATTATTGAAGCGATTGCTTTCTTACGTAAGAATCAATAATTCAAAAATATTGTACAATCTCTAGTGTTACTCTTTGTGCGACCACCACGTATTAATGTATTTTAACCACCGGATATTCAGCGATTATTAACGGTAACTACTTCTGTGCCGTTATTTATAAAAACTCAAACTTATCGTTTTTTCTTGGCGGTTATTACGCGGTTAATACATTTTAGAATATTCCCTGACCCTGAATATTTGCGCCTTAAAACGAATATTCCTCGATAGAAATAAATATTTTATAACCACTTGCGTATTTTGAAAATTTTACATATATCACCCTTAACTTTAAACTTTTATCAATTTAACCATTTACTGAATAATATTTATAAGAAAAATTGAATACTTTTATTTCATAAAATTCAGGGTCTTACATCGTACATATTAGATCGCCGAACAATGTTTCGTATTATGGAAGAAAAGAGTATACGTAAAAGGCTATGAAGTATTTTAGTAGTAAATCATAATTGTACTTATATGATTAATGATATATAAATCCCAAGTGTTATGTAACCTATGGGATATAATGATGATGTTATCACTGGAACTTTAGTAGTTTAGGAAAATAATGTAAATAGTAGTGATCTTTATTGTTCTTATGTTTTCTAAAAAGATTATGAATGAATAAAAGTTATTATTTTATTCAAAGTGTTATATGTTACGTGATAATCTTTTATGGTGTGCAAATTAAATAGAAAATACTTAAAGGAATTGTCTGATAATCTAATGAGTGTATTTGAAAAGAAAATGCCTCGAAGGCGTCGTACCAACAAAGAACCCCGAGAGATCTACCAACAATAACAATGTGGAAGCTAACCTGTTCAGTGATTAATTCACGTTACTAATGGGTGTGTTGCGAGAATCAATTATGAGAATCAAGCTATGACATTTAAGGACTTAGTGGTGGGACCACGAATTTAAATGGGTCCATGAATGCTGGTTGAAAGCAAAGACTTGGATTATGGAGATAGAAAGTGTTTGATGTAGCTAGAGTAGGTGAGAACCGGAAGGCACTGTTTTTAACATTCGTGTTAAGCGGAATCTGAGTTATTGGTGGCAAACCAATAAAACTCGAGGAGGACGAGGGTGATGACTTGTGATAGGTTTAAAGAGATATTCTTTGAGACCTATTTCTAGAGTTCAAAAGAATCGGATGGAGAGTACAATTTACGAACTGAAATAGGGATTAATAGCGGTATCAAATTATCTTTGCAAAATTTAATGAGTTGGCGAGGTTTGCGTATATCAAATCGACCACGGATGGTAGCGAAGATTTGAATAGGAGGCTGAAACCACAGTTTATGCGAGTAGGGTCTCCTGTTCCGACTAAAGACTTTCAGCAGTGGTGCTTGAGAAAGCAATTCTCATTGAGGTGGAGGTGAAATTTGTGATAAAAGTACAATTAAAACGAAGAAAAAGAATGAAAGTGAAGGTCAGGAATGGTGGTGGTGGGAGTAGTTGAAATAGTATGATAACTTTGAAGAGAAAATGGAATGGAAATGTGGGTTACGGAAACTAAGCGGGGTAACAATGAGAAGAAAAAGTTTGAAGCATGTACTTCGTCGTGGAAAGTTTCATGATGGTGTATGCTTAAGGGGCGTGTATGCTTTAACTCACGGCGAAGAGGTCGCATTGCCCCAAATTACAATGACCCAAGAAGAATGTTTGCTACATGTGCGGGTCGAAGGATCATTTTGCCCACGAGTGCCCTAAGAAGAAACCTGAAGAGACAACGCGAAACAAGGGAGGTAGTAGTGGAGGCACATTGGCCATTGCAAGACCAACGTCATCAAACAAACCAACGGCCAGAACCTTCAACATGACTGTGCAGGATGCAATACAATCAAAAGATGTTGCGTCAGATATTATCCCAATCAATGATATAGATGCTTATGTATTATTTGATTCGAGTGCTACTTGCTCGTTTATATCTGATGAATTTTTTAAGAGGTTAGCACTACAGTAAAAATGGCCTCTAGTGAAGGAGATAAATCTTTCACTAGATGCCTATATCCTCATAGTGATTTATTATGAAAATATTTCCTTCACATGATTGCTTTCGTATTAGACCTCCTCATGATTGGGTATCTTAAGCTAAGTAGTAACTAAATGTTTTTTGTGAAGGATATATTGTGAATAACTTTTTATTCACAAATTGTATTTAGTAATGGAATATTATTATTTAGTGAAAGATTAGTTTCCTTCACAAATAACATTTTAAGAAGGACTATTTGAAATTAGTGAATAACTTGATTCCCTCACAAATAATATATTGTGAGGAACAAATTTATTTAACGAGAGAATATTTTCCTTCACTAATTATAAATTGAGAATTTTTCTTCAAATTAGTGAGAAAATTCCTTCAAAATTATAAATTTGTAAATAAAAATTAATTGCTAAATAATCAAAATTCATTGAAAATTATAATTGATTTATAAATCATTGATTTCATATTTATTATTATTATTATTATTATTAATCTCTATAAGAAATATTAAATTTATTTTTCAAGTAAATATAAATATTGTCATACTTTTTCAAACTAATTAATAAGCTAATGCATAAAAGCTAATAAAATCAAAACTTTCATATAAATAGATCGTAATACTAAGAGTCATAATAACTACAAAATTTGTCATTGTATCTTGGTCTCACAAGGACCATAGTACCTACAAAATTTATTAACTAACATAAGAAAACTGAAAGAATATTAACAATGAACTAAAAGGAATAAAGTGACATATTAGATCCACTTCATCATCATTTTCTTCAAGAAAATCAAAAGGTTGGACATGTAAACTTCATCTTATGATAGAAACACCAAAATTTAATTTCAATAAGGCGAAGAATAAGAAAAGAAAAGAATTTTGTAAGATCTCATCCACAATCCACGATGTCATTTCTGATTACTGATAATGGATGGCACAATGGCGGTCAAGAAAGTATTAAAGTTAATGGATGCTTATTCCCATTGAAACAAAAGCAATTGAGGTTGTACTGAATATTGAGACAAGTTTAGGATAGAAAAGGAAAAACTAGCTTTTCGTTCATGGTCTTCCATATGGCGGGATAGTGCGAAAATAATCCTACAAAAAAGAAAAAGAAAAACTTTTCCACTAATAATATCATAAGAATAACATAACATATTTAAAAATCAGCTATGACAACAAAGTCTTGCATGAAAAAGCTACAAGAGAGATGAAACAACAAAATCATTGCCTATAAAGTACGATATTGCATAATATCGTCTTGATTACGCAAAGAAAGGCTCCTTTTATTTGGGATTTACGTATAGAAAATATGATTTTCGTGTCTAAAATTTAGAGACAGGATATATACACAAAATAGTATTGAATAAGTCTACAAATGATATTACGACATCTAGTCCACTTAAGTAAAAAGTATAGATCTTAAGAAAAGCAGATACCTTCTTTAGGCGGGGACTAGGCGGTCTTATATGAACCTCGAAATTTAGCTTTTCTACGCCTCTTCTTTTCGGCCCGTGATGTGATCTTGAGCTTGAGAAAATTTGAGCACTGTCTTTGATCCTCTTAGCACCTTGAAGCTTTGGAAACATAATTTTGGTTCTCAAATGAACCTTGGGAGGTAATAAGATCGATAGGTAAAGTAGTGGTACTTTTAGAAGGCAAAACCCATGTTTAGGTTTTGCTTAGCCCTAAAGTTTCATTCTTTATTTTCTTATAACATATATCTGGAAGAACCCATCTCATTAGTCAAAACATCTTGTTATGTTCTTTGACCTAAGGGATGAATCACATTTTATACTAGTTAATATAATTGGATTATTTCACGTATGATAATTATAAAGAAAATCAAACTAAGAAAGATCGAAAGAGAAAAGTTGGGATTAGCTCCAAAAACCCAGTGCGGATCGGGAGATCGACATCTCGCACTCCTCCTCTGAACCAACAAATGCCTTGTAGCAAGTTGGCGTGGGGGTTTATGGATCTAAGATTACTACAAATAGAAGTTAAGACAACTTATTTCATTTCCCTAACTTATTTCTATGTTTTTAATACATACCGACTTGAAAAGTCGAAAGAGCGATGCACTTTCAGGACCTTAGCGATATCTTGCGACAAGTTGAGGTAGGGTCATACTAAAACAACCCTTGAACACGAGCGTAAACTTTGTTTCTCTTGATTAGGAAGGTGCTTCATGTGGAAGAGAAATAGATACACTGAAATAGTCTGAAGTCTCCCATATATCTCCCGAGGTCCCATTTTCTTGATGAAATCCAATGACGTGTGCCTCGACAAATGAACAAGAACCATTTCTTAAACCCATCATTTATAATGTAATAGAAAGAAAAGAGCATATTGAGACGAGAAAAATACCAATCATCGGTTGTAAAGGTAAACAAGGTACTAAAAAGTCACCTTGACCATGATATCGATTTTATACGTAAAGAATCCCTTAAATTGTGAAGTGGAAAAACATATTCCAACTTGAAGCATGGAGTTTGGCATAAAAAGGTAAAAATAGTAATTTATCATTTTTCTTTTTTTATACGCATATATACCTCAAAAATTGCAACATTGCATGACGACAACAACGGGAGGGTACATAACTATAAGCGAAGAAAAATTAGTGGACTCACAACTCGGTGTCAAATGGGTAAAACATAAAATGCTGAGAGTCAAAATCTTTTAGCTCTCAATAAACCTTCTTTGAGCAAAAACTATAGTATTAATGACTATGACAACTGATTTCTCTGAGATAGTCTTATTTCCTATCGGTTATATCTTAGATGGATGAATCTCATGACAAGCGAGGATATAATTGTTATAGATATCACAATAGAAAAAGGAAAAGCGGATAAAAACCTTTTACATGTCACAAAGGGCAAAGATAACCAAAACACGAAGACTACGTGTGATGGAGTATGGTGAGTGATCAACAAGCACATCCACTAGCGAAATTTGGGATTGTGATGCGGTCCACTAGTAGACCTCGAAAATCACATGACCGTGTCTTGCTTTGTGGAAGAAAGATTTTCCATTCCGGTAATTGTGGCGCCCCAAAATAGGTATACATCACCCATCTTGAGTTGCCAAATATATGGTACATAATACAAATACAAACTTAATTATACAACATGAAATTTGTGATTTTTAATACAAATATTGTCTTAGGATGTATTCAAACTTAAAATAAGTCCTCGATATATTTATTATCACACTATTTCATAGAATAGTGAGGACTACTAATGTTATCATACGGACCGTCACTCTTGTTCCCCGACTAGTCCTGCTCGTTCTCATTTCTGAAGAGAACAATGAAAGTGAAAAGGTGAGCTCAACTAGCCCGAAGAAATATTATAACTAAGATAATGCGAGATAAATTATCATTAGCCTTGACAATGTTAAGCGATAAAATATAATAGACATCAAGTTTAACTGCTGTGGAATAAGAAATCCATTAGAAGAGTCAAGTAGAGCATAATATCTACTATCTTACATGATTTAAAATATTTTCATCATCAATTTTTTATCATTTGAGACTCGACTTAATAAATAAACCACATCATCGAGTCATCCACACTCTCCAGGCCGATGATATTCATTAAATCATCGATGGTAAGTAAGCTATCTAGAATAATCCCTGGTAATAATCATACCAAAAGCGTCCATCGATACCTTTCTACGAGACTACTAAGGACTTTTACCACATCATTTATAACATTACGGTCATGATTATGCGAGAATAATCCACAGTTATAATCATACCAAGTCCATCATGCTGCGTAAACTAAAGATGACTTTCATCCTGATATAAGCATGAGGATGATGACAAAGACATAATAATTCAATAAAACAAGTTCAAGAATAAATTTTAAAGATTTATAAGTTAATTTATCTTGAAATCAATTACATCAAATTATCGACATAATCTTTGCTTTGTGGAGTAAAATTCAAGAATGCTCGAGAAGAATATTTCCATGAAAAGATCTGGGATGAAAGCGAAAATATCCAGGATATTATACTAATTTCATGGAGTATAGAAGCTAAAAACTTTAACCAAATGAGTATCATAGAATATATGAAACTACAAATGGATTTTCTGCCTTATGCAGTAATCCCGCGTAAGCGAGATCATTTCCATAATTTAATAAGGAATGAATCTGAAGGATCATTCACCATGTATGTGATAATCCACATAGATAGGTTATTCAACAGAATAAATAAGAATGGAACCGGTCATATGTAATCCTTACGAGACGGGATATTCGACAAAATAATAAAGAATGGAATAACGGAAGAATTCACCGTGCATGCGATAGATAGCTGGCGGATAGATTATTCAAATGAGAATAATAAAGAATGGAACCGGTCCAGCGTAATCCCTGCTGAACGAGGATATTCCGATAGAATAATAAAGAATGGAATAACAAAGAATTCACCATGCATGCGATGAGGCCGCAGAATGAGTTATTCCAACGAGAATAATAAAGAATGAAACCAGTCTAGCGTAATCCGCTACGAATAGGATATTCTAAGAGAATAATAAAGAATGGAATAACAAAAGAATTTCACCGTGTATACGGTGCCTCACATAGGCAGTTATTCAACATAATAATAAAGAATGGAATAACAACCCTTACGAGTATTGAAGAAAATAACTCTCTTTATGAATATGAAAGAATAATACCCTTACCTTAGAAAGAAGAGTATTCAATTGGTAGGTGAGGATATTCTTGAAGAAAACTTATATATAGTTTTCTACGCTCAAAGCTTTCTTAAACTCTAAAAAAATACGCTCAAGATTATAGAAGAAGAATTCTACGAATTTACGGTGTGATTTTCCATTCTAACTAAGCATCCTATTTTTAGGAGAATGGAAAGGATAATATGTAATAAATATAATATAATATATATATATATATTATTTAAAATCTAATAAAACAAATAACTTTATAAAAGTATTCATTTTATATAAAAAGATTTTACTATCTGAAAACACTATCTTGAGCCTTTATCAAAAACTATGCATAATAAAATATATTATATTCTATTTATAATCAAATAAAACAAAACTTTATAAAAAGTATTACATTTTATATAAAAAGTTTTCTATTTTATTACATTTATAATAATAATAAAACAAAATTCATCATCATTATTATAATTCACACTATTAATCGTACAGGTCGTTCCCCGGAAGAGGGGCTTTCGATAAGGATTTCTTCCTATTAAGCATCTGATTAGTTGACCAAACCTCTCATTCGAGCAGAACTTCTAGACATCGTTAATATTTCAAATAATAATATTAATAACTTTGTTATCTCAATTATTGATTTAATAATATATAAAATATTGACAATAATTGAATCAAATAACGTGAGATCTTATCACAACAATTCTTTGTAGTAATAATTGAACAAAAGCGGGTGACTTCTCACGTAAGCATCGATAATCAAATATCGTGTGCTTCTTATCTGACCCAGCGTATTATTATACTTTTAAACCGGGTGTTTCAGCGAGTTAATAAGTAAAACTTCCATACGTTATTTTCATAAATATTTTTGTCGTTTTCTCGATTCAACAATAATTCTATTATGGGGTCCACCAATGATTGTGTCGTTATCTGAATATTTCCTGTTAAAATGAATATTCTCAGGCCAATCGAATATAATACAACAACTTGCATACTTTGAAAAATTTATAAATATTACCCACAACTATAACATTATATCAAATTCATTCCATAATATTTAGAAAAAAATATTTCGAGAAATTTAAATCTTTATTCATAAAATTTGGGGTTTTATAGTAATGTTTTAGCAATTTTTCGAAACAAATCCTGCAGAAAGGGTTCGTTTCAATATTGATAACAATACATAAGATTAAAAACAAAGAAAACATAAATACTCTGTTTGGGATAAAAGGCAGCGGTGAGTAGAGTTGATAAAAACAAAGAAAACATACATACTTTGCTTGATGACTTGAATCAAGTTAAGATTAGCCACCTAAAAATAGAGCCTCTAATAACTCAAACTCCCTCCATTTTATAAGATCAAGTTTGACTTAATGAAATTAATTTGAGATATTTTCATATACAAAATTAATATTAATATGAATTCATTTACTTTGAAATCTCAAATTGACTTTAAAGGTCAATATTGATCTTATATGTAATGAGATTACTTTTACAATGTCACAACAGTGTAATGATGCTCATTGAATGACACCCTCATTATGTTGATGAGAACCAAATGCCATCCAAGTCCACTATAATGAGTTATGAAATGCGGGTCATACGAACCTATGTTTTCTAGGAAAATAATGAAGGAAAAACAAAAACAATGAAAATAATAAAACTATTTATGGAACATGCCTTAAATTTTTTACGGTTCGAGGATAGCGGGGTTAAAACTGCATGATTATTTAACATAGAGACTAACACGAAAATTTATACTTTTTTAAGTCACAATTTATAACCGAAGAATTGAGGTGACCACATTAGCAATGACTTGAGTCTTGTGGGAAAGTTCTCAAAGAAGATATCGACCAAATTTACGTCTACTTTAGAGATATGCTAGAGATAAACAAGTACTGAAGGTCACCAAGGTAAAAGAATTTCCGACCCTTTAGACTAATTTGAGACAAGATAAGATCCGTGTCGGTCAAGTACTTAAATTCTCATGAAAAAGTTGTTTATTAGGAATCCTATTGCAAATGTCGATTACAGATACAAATAGATACTCAAAATCCTATAATGATATTTGTTGGAAAGTGAAAGCAATTAGACCTAAAAGAGGTATCGATTATGATAATAGGGACTATTTCGAGATACATATCTTCAGGCAACCTCATCGGCGGCAACACAGGAGGGACATTGGTCGGAAAAGTATTTTCTGGGGACCCGGTCTCCGGCGACAATGATGCGAATGCCTTTCGAGCTCCCCTTAGAAGAACCACCTCCCGCTATTCAGACTGCAGCATAAATCAAAAACCCTTGCGGTCTCTGGCGACCTTGGCGATCTTGTTATTGATGATTTGGAGGAGTTTGGAGAGAATTCCTGGGGTTAAGGACACCATTGATGAGAGAGAAATTGAATACTGCAATGGGGGATTACCATTACTGAGAAAGAAAGGGGATTGAGCTAGGTATCGAATCTCAATAGGATGTCCGATTGGGATGTGCATTTGTGAAGAGAGTTGATGCAGAGGAAGGGGGTAGGGGTTTGATTTGGCGAGATTTCTATTTGTGTGAGATGAAATAGGAGTTTTTGATTAACTTAAAAAGAATTGAGATAAATCTAGTTCATTGAATTAAAATTAGACTCAATCTCAACCGTTCTTGTGCTTTCTCAAATTTTAAAGTGGAAAAAGATTCAAAATGAGTTTTGTTTTATTATATAGATGTAAGTTACAATTATAATAAATAAATTTAATCTGTGTAAAAATTTAATGTATTTATATTCACTACAATTAATTATAAAAATTATTTAGAACAAAAGCAGGAATAGATTTTATCTCTCATGAAAAAACTATGATCAATAATATATAGTGAGTAATAATTCCTTCACTAATAGATTTTTTCCTCGCAAATTTTCATCATAAATTGGCTCCAAAAATATTTCAATCGCTCAATTTTATGAGGAAAAAAAATATAAATTGTGAAGGATGTTTCTTCGCTAATAACTATATTGTCACTTTATACTTTTTTCCTTCTTTGTTCCTTTGCTAAACAACTCCTCATGTGAAGGAATAAATTCCTTCACAAAATTTCCTTCGCTACATCCCTATTTTGGTGTAGTGTAGGGTTGTCTAGTGAAGAATTGAATTTCCCTTTAAACATAGAAATTGCGAATATGGAAGTGATTCCTGTTAAGTTTGTATACACTAATTGTAGGGTGAACATTAAGGGAAATGTCATGGTGGTAGATTTAATTCCGATAAAACTTGGAGAGTTTGATGTTATTTTGGGAATGGAGCGATAATTGATTACCAAAAGAAATGTGTAAACCTTTTAACACTGTCAAAGGTAGTTTTCCATGGTAGCAGATCGCCTAGACATGCGAGATGTCTAACGATTATGCAAGAAAAGAAGTTGTTGAGTCAAGGCTGTGTGGGTTATTTATGTTGCATAGTCGATACTTAGAGGAAGGGGTGGCGGAAGAGATACCAATTGGTTAGGGAATTTGTAGATATGTTTAGGAGGATTTACTAGGACTTCAGAATGACCGAGAGATTGAGTTTGTGATCGACTTAGCGCTTGTGAACCGCTCCGATATGGAAGGGCCCATCTGAGAATGGCTCAGAGAAATGAAGAAGCGATGATACGGTTGCATGAGCTGTTAGACAAGAAGTACATTCAGCCAAGTGTGTCACCGTGGGGAGCACCGTTGTTATTCATGAAGAAGAAGGATGGATCAATGTGTCTTTGCATTGATTATAGGGAGTTAAACAAAGTCACTATTAAGAATAAATATCCATTGCCAAGAATAGATGACTTGTTTGATCAATTGAAGGATGCTAGATATTTCTCAAAAATAGATCTGAGAAGTGGGTATCACCAATTGAAAGTAATAAAGGAGGATGTACCAACGATGGCATTCAGAACTCGGTATGGACATTGCGAGTTTCTGGTGATGTCTTTCAGGTTAAAAAATGCCCCTATTGCATTCATGGATTTGATGAACAGGGTGTTTAAACCATTTTTAGATAAGTTTGTGGTGGTATTCATTGATGACATCCTGGTGTACTCCAAATCTCAAGAAGAATACGTGGAACATTTACGTTTGACGTTGGAGACACTAAGAAAGGAAAAGTTGTACGCGAAATTCTCTAAGTGTGAATTTTGGCTAGAACATGTACAATTTCTTGGGCATGTGATTAACAAAGGTGGGATTTCAGTGGATCCATCAAAAGTTGAAGCTGTAATCAATTAGGAACAACCAAGAACACATTCAGAGGTGAGGAGTTTCTTGGGATTGACCGACTATTATTGACGGTTTATTCAGGATTTTTCCAAGATTGCCACTCCGTTAATAAATTTGACAAGGAAAGATGTAAAATTTGTTTGGACGAGAGAAGTGTGAAGAGAGTTTTCAAGAATTGAAAAAGAAATCAAGTGTGGCACCTGTGTTGTCATTACCAAATAATACAGGAAACTTTGTGGTGTATAGTGATGTCTCACATGAATGATTGGGCTATATTCTTATGCAAAATGGAAAAGTTATTGCATATGCATCAAGACAACTGAAGGATTATGAAAAAGGATATCGACTCTTGATTTAGAGTTGGCTATTATGGTATTTACTCTGAAGATATGGAGACACTATCTCTATGGAGAAAAATGTGAGATATACACAGACCATAAGAGTCTGAAGTATATTTTCACTTAGAAGGACCTGAACATGCGTCAAAGGAGATGGATGGAATTGATAAATGATTACAATTGTGAGATCTTTTATCATCCAGGCAAAGAAAATGTGGTAGAAGAAGCTTTAAGCAGGAAAGATCGGGAAAAGTTGATGTTAACTCATGTGACACCCCCAAATCTAGGTACTTCATTCCCACAAGATTTGGTGCTCACTATCCATACATTCAAACTATCTACCCAAATAAAAAAAATATTTAAACCATAATCCTCCCTTAAATAGGGTTACATTATTAAATTAAAAAACAATCCCAGGTTATCTAACCTTTAAACATCATTCAAGTGCGGAAATAAAGTTATTACATTACATCATTATTAAAAGTTTATGATCATCACAATAAGCGAGAGAGTTACAAGTGTGCATCACTTGTACATTTTTTCCTTTCCTTTGCTAGTTGAAGGTTTATCTACCTTCTCCACTTTAGCTGCAATGAGTTTATAAATATGCAAGAGTGAGCAAAACAATTGCTCACTGAATATAACAATGAATCAATTGAATAATAATAATAATAACTACCAACAATAGGCTCATCAAGACTGAATAGTATTCTAACAATGATAATCAGAACTAGAATCCAAAATATGGAATATACATAACTGAGAGTCACAAGACCATGAACCATGTCCACAGTTACGAGTAATCTTTCAACTCCAACTCTAACAGTCATAAGACTATAAGGACTCCTTGTACTTAGGGGGATTAGCCCTTCGTACAATGTATTGTACACAAACATTTTGTGACACCCCCAAATCCAGGTACTTCATTTTGTGACACCAGCTGCATTCATGGATATGATGAACCGAGTGTGTAAATAATATTTGGACAAGTTCGTCGTTGTGTTTATAGATAATATTCGAGTCTATTCTAAGACGCCAGAAGATCATGCGGAACACCTAAGATTAGTATTGGAGACACTTAGGAAGGAGAAGTTGTATGCGAAGTTCACTAAGTGTGAATTTTGGTTAGAGAAGGTGCAGTTTTTAGGTTATGTCATTGACCATGAGGGAATTTTAGTAGATCCAGCGAAGGTGGAAGCCCTGATGAATTGGGAACAACCAAAAACGCCGACTGAGGTGCAAAGTTTCTTAGGGTTAGCAGGTTACTATTGGAGATTCATCTAAGATTTTTTGAAGATAGCTACTCCGTTGACTAACTTGACGAGGAAGACGGTGAAATACGCTTGGACTGACAAGTGCGAGGACTGTTTTCAAGAACTGAAGAAGAGGTTGAGTGAAGCGCCTGTTTTGTCATTGCCTGATAACACATAAAATTTTGTAGTTTATAGCGATGCTTCGCATAGAGGACTTGGTTGCGTGCTCATGCAGCATGGAAAGGTCATTACGTATGCATCTAGGTAGTTGAAGGATTATGAGAAAGTTTACCCTACTCATGATCTGGAACTGGCCGCAGTAGTTTTTGCTCTAAAGATATGGAGACATTATCTTTATGGAGAAAAATGTGAGATATACACGGACCATAAAAGTCTAAAATATATCTTCACACAGAAGGAGTTGAATATGAGGCAGAGGAGATGGCTGGAGTTGATAAAGGATTACGACTGTGAAATCTTGTATCACCCTGGAAAAGCCAATGTAGTTCTTTAGACGCCTATAATTAGAAATGGTCGAGAAAAGTTGTCTTTGTTAATGGCTCAAACTGAGTTGATAGTAGAGATGGCTAGGATGGAGTTGGAAGTGAAGCTGCCAAGTGAAGCAGGACAAATTCTATTTTGACGGAGATGTAATCGACCATTTTAGAAAGAGTTAAGGAGGTACAACTCAAACCGATGATTGTGACCGGATGAAGGAAGCGGTTGCCAATGAAAAGATATTAAATACAGTCTTGATAATGAGGGATTATTAAGATTTGAAGGAAGAATTTAGGTTTAGAATGAGATAGAATTAAAGGGTAGGTTCTACAAGAGGCTTATAGTTCAAGGTTTTCTATTCATCTGGTACCACTAAGATGTATCAAGATCTTTATTGAGTTTTTGGTGGTGAACATGAAGAGAGAAATAGCAGAGTCGTGAGTAGGTGCTTGACTTGTCGAGAGTTAAGGTCGAACATCGGCCACCGAGTGGCTTACTCTGGTCATTAGAATTTTTGGAGTGGAAATGGGAGAATATCACGATGGATTTTGTGGTAGGACTTCCACTACTCGGAAGGGGTATGATGCGATCCGGGTAATAGTAGGCCCGATTGACGAAGTCGGCTCACTTTTACTAATTAGGGTTAAGTATAACTTAGACCCGATTAGCTAGACTCTATATTAAGGAAATAATCTCCAGATATGGAGTACCTGTATCGATTGTGTCAGATCGTGATCCACGATTCACGTCAAACTTTTGGAGAAGTCTACAAGAGCAGTTGGGAACGCAGTTGAATTTGAGTACAGCGTATCATCCATAAACGGATGGACAGAGCGAGAGGACAATTCAGACATTAGAAGATATGTTAAGATCTTGCGTTATGGATTTCAAGGGTAGTTGGGATGATTATCTACCATTAGTGGAGTTTGTGTATAACATTAGTTATCACGCAAACATAGGTATGCCGCCTTATGAAGCTTTGTATTGGAAGAAATGCAGAACGCCACTGTATTATGATGAGGTAGGAGAACACCGAATGTTGTGACCAGAATTGGTGCAACAGACAGCAAACATTGTCAAGAAGATACAAATGCGTCTTCTAGCAGCTCAAGACAGACAGAAGAAGTTTACGGATCCGCATAGAGAGAATCAGGAGTATAAAGTAGGTTCGTACGTATTCCTAAAAGTATCTCCCTGGAAAAGAAAGATATGTTTTGGGAAGAAGGGAACGTTAAGTCCGAGGTTATAGGACCTTTTGAGGTATTAAAATGGGTAGGTGAGGTAGCTTATATGATAGCCTTACCTCCAGACCTAGAATGAATACATAATATATTTAACGTATCCGTGTTACGTCCTTATAAGCAAGATTATAAGCACGTGATAGAATATAAGCCTATTCATATCGAGAAGGACTTAACGTATGAGGAAACGCTGATTCAAATTGTTGATAGAAAAGAACAAGTTCTGCGGAATAAAGTCATACCTTTTCGTGAAGGTGATATGGAAGAACCACGATCACGCGAAGAAGCGGCGTGGGAGTTAGAAGAAATGATGAAAAGAATTACCCTCATTTATTTGTGTAATTTTTTTTTTATATAGCGAGATTCAGGGATGAGAATCCTTTTAAAGGGAAGAATGTAACGCCCAAGAAAATTGAACCTTTGTAAATACTTTTAATAAGGAATAAAATAATATTATTTATTATTATTATGTATGGATAAGACGAATGTCGTTCTATAACCTAGAAACGTTAGAACGTCGTAGTATTTTAACTACATGGGAGAATTATAGTGTTTGAATTTCTAAGACGAAAATAAAAGCTTTTCGAGAAATTTTCCGAAAAATACTATTCATCAATTTCTGCTCGGGAATTATTTTTGAACTTCCGAGAAATACGTAACATTATAATACCAAGGTGAGATGGATTATGTAATAATAATCTAAGTATGGAAAACGTAATATTTCACATGCGGACTTTATTTGGGAACATTAGGTTTATTAAGCGTTAAAGGATGAAAGTTGTGATCGTATAATCTGTATTCATTATATGAAGGTAATGAATGTAAGTATAATATGACGTATTGTTCTATTATGTATGGAGAATGAGATAACGTATATTACGAATTAATATACGAGCTAGCATACGAGAATTATATGTGGTGTATATATGTTAAGTTGTTAATTAAATGTAATGGACTTGTAGGATTATTAGCTTAGTAATAGAAGTCCAATAGAATGTGATACTCAAGTCCAAGTGTTTGATAGATCATGAGTCCAAACTATGGTAACATAAGCCCAATAAGGAATTAGCTAGATTAATTAACAAAGCCCAATAAGTAAACCATGATCCATAGGGCAAACCAAGTATGAAATGGGTAGACTTGATGGGCAAACAAATTGTGTGGTGACCAAGTGATGTGCTGACACGGAATGAATAGTAAAGAGGTGGAGGATTGAGGAGGTGGAATGAGGAGGTGGAATAAGTAGGTGGGATGATGTTTTGACCATTTTTACCCTAGCTTTTGGTTGCCTATATATACCAAGCCTCATTTCATTTGTTGGTTATTATTTCATCCAACACTTTCCTCTCAAAGATAAGAAACTTATTTGGTAGAGAGAATAAGCCACTTAAACACTTATAAGCCACTTCAACTTTTGCTAGTTTTTCCAAAGTGAATTGAAGTCATAGTCTTCAAAGGTAAGACTCATACTTTTATCGTTATCTCTTCTATGATAGGATTGATAGAGAAGGGGGATTGGTTGTTAAGAACATGTTATATAATATTAAGGAATAAACTTAAGCCGAATAAGTTGAATAAGCAACTTGAACTCTAATAAGTTGTTAGAATCTTGAAGAACTTGTCATATGTTTATAATATGATTTTAGTATGTTGAATATAGTATGAGAACATTGATTGAGGGACTTATGTCTATGGTAAGTCAGAAGCATGAGAATTTATAGTTCAAAAGTTGATTAAGTCATTGACTTATGATAATAAGTCAAAACCTACTTTGATGAAAAGTTGGTGTAATAAGTAACTTGTGATATGCATATGTTGGTTGAAATCCATTTAGAATGATTAGTAATGAAGCTTTGCCAGAATTCACACGATTGGACGATTATCGTCGAATTCGTAAAATTCTCGGAATGGAAGTCGTATTTTGTGTTTGAAGTCGAAAACGTTGGTTTTCGATGGAGACAAGTCATATTTAGCATTATAGAGTTGCGAACTCGAAAATGACCGAATTCCGACTTAGAACGAAGAAACGAGCGTTGAACGTTCACGGACGTTTATCGTTTTCGTTAAAAATGAACTCATAGGTGAAATTTTAGGAAACGAAGTTAAATAGATAAAATTCTTGCATGAATGCATAGAGGGTGTAATTTCTGAACTGTAGGCTTTTGAACGAGCCAATTCGGACTTATAACGAAGAAATTATGAGTCCGGGAGTTTCGTGAAATTTTTAAACTTTGCAAATTTGTCGAGGCATGAGTTGCCATGACGCTAACCCAAGAGCCAAATGAGTGGCACTCAGAAAGTGCCATGTCCAGATGCCGCGTCTCGCTAACTTTCGTGTCAGAAGCGAGATGAAGAGTAATGGGTGGCGCCGCAGCGCCAACCCTAGGCAATGGACAGTAAAGAATAATTACAAGTACAAAATGAAAGGGAACTTTATAGTAATGAACTAAGGCATAAACATGACATTGTTAGGACATCGTTAGACACATACGTATGATGATTAAGAGTTAATAATCAAACAAAGATGAACAAAATTTGAATGACGTAATGAAAGCCGGAAACCCATAATAGTAGATCTAAGTCAGGATTTACATTGAGATGAAGGGTAAGATATAACAGTATACATACTTGATTATATATGACCTAATATGGTACGTTATATGACCATGTATTATAGAAATGTAGAGACTTAAAGTGTATGTGTATTAATCAGTAAGCAGACGCTGAAGGCATGTATTCTAACCCTTGTTCCAGTTCAGTATGGACAAGCTTTGTAATTCATGTATCCAATTGGTTATATCATACCCGGGATTTACATTTCATTTATTTTCTATTCACATGTCAATTACATTCTCTACAATGTTCTACTAAGATATTGCGTAGCCTTACGACACTCCTCCTCCATAATTCGGAACATTGTTTGGCGATCCAATATGTATGATGGTAGCGTGTCGAACTGAATTGGATAACCCATGACCCGATCCTGAGCTCGATTGATCATGGTGTTGAACACGTTGTTCATTTCTTCCATTTTCCTCCACTTTGCTTGTGCGTCTCTCTCTGCCATTCCAGCTCGTTGATAAGCTTCATTGTACGCATCTTCAACTCTTGTCTTCTTGGTAGATTCCTCCTTCAGCTTATTCTCCAGTTCTGCAATCTTCTCCATCAATTGCTCATTTTCCCCTTCTGTGTTGATCAGGTTCTCTTCAACGTTGTTCAGTCATTCTTCTCGATCCTGGATCTCATCATCTTTCTATGCAATCAAGGTCTATTGTTCAGCTACTATCTTCTGTAACTCCTCGATGGTATCTTGAAGTTCCACATTGCGGTTATACACCTCATTGTGCATACGGGCAGCTATCGAATTAAGTGGAAGCTCTTCCTCCTCGTCCTCCTCATCCCCCAACTGTGGCAGCTCCATGGGATCCTCCTCGTCCGTCTCTATCTCATCCTCCTCATCAGGTACTCTCTCGCTCTTTCACTCGTGATGATTTAAATCAAGCTGCATTTCTCGTGGCGATGGTGTTCCCAAATCACCAAAATATCTCGAGGCTCCTACTCTCTAGCCTGACTGAATCCTCCTATATTAGCCATCATGTCAACCAAATTTTAAGTTTTAATTACTAATCATTACTACTCGACACTCACGAGCACATAAGTTGTAATCACATAAGCACATAAGTGTTTTATTACTTTCTCTTTCCTAAAACTCGATAAGAGTTTATCATTACTATCTTTTCAAAGGTTACTTCCTAAGGCTTTTCCCCCCACCTAAGGTTCATAACCTAAAGCTTTGATACCAACCTGTGACACCCCCAAATCTAGGTACTACATTTTCCACAATATTTGGTGCCCACTATCCATACATTCATACTATCTACCCAAATAAATAATATTTAAACCATAATCCTCCCTTTCAATAGGCTTACATCATTTAGTCCAAAAATAACCCAGGTCATCTAACCTTAAAACATCATTCAAATGCGGAATTAAATTATTACATTACATCATTATTAAAAATCTATAATCATAACAGTAATCAAAAGTACAAATCAGCATCACTTGTACATTTTTCCAATTCCTTTGCTAGTTGAAGGCTCATCTACCTTCTCAACTTTAACTGCAATGAGTATATAAATATGCAAGAGTGAGCAAAACAATTGCTCATTGGATATAATAATGAATCAATAGGGGAATAACAATAATATCTGCCAACAAATAGGCTTATCAAAACTACATAGTACTCTAACAATGATAATCAAAAACTGGAATCCAAAATATGGAATATATATCTAACTAAGGGTCATAAGACCATGAACTATGTCCACAGTTGCGAGTAATCTTTCAACTCCAACTTTAACAGTCATAAGACTATAAGGACTCCTCGTACTTAGGGGGATCAGCCCTTCATACAATGTATTGTGCACAAACATTTTAACGCTAAGCGTAAATTATCCCCTAATAATAATAGGGATGTTCATCTCAGTATTTAGAGTACAAGTCCGCACCAAAGAAAGTTTGGTTTGGATAAGCTTTCAAGAGTAATTTGAAGTTTTAATGAACATCAACTAAAGGACTAGTTGAATCAATAGTGTTTGATAATCACAACATAACATAGACAATTGAGAATCATAGATGAATTGGTTATACATATTAAACTCATGCTTGAAATAACTATAGAGCATAAGTATTCAATAAGAATGAATAATATGGTAAACCTTTGTTTAAAAAATAAATAAGCTAAGGTTAGAGTCTTATAACATTAGAAATGAAATTACTGAACATACATTAATTGATAGCAAGTTGGAAACTAAAAACTTGCCCAACATGGTATTAAATTCAAGCAAGGATTAAAAACAGTTCAAAAATAAAGGCGATAGTTCAAGCGTGTGTTCATTATACAAGAATGTAACTTAAGAAACTTGCTTAACTATAAACAAGTTAGAATGAATTAACCAAATGAGAATTCAAGTAACATTAGAATTAAAGTTTGCTCGAATGAACTCTAGGGACAATTGACTTATTCAATCAACAGTTGAAATAGAAAGCTTGCTCAATCAAAGAATAAAGCTACATAATGTAATAATGGAACTAGCTCAGCGAAAGTAAAGAATTAGGAAACTTTCTAAATGTAAAAGATAGAGTTTAGAAACTTTCCTTGGCGTAAGCTATAAAAATTAAACTCACGGTCACCTGCACATAATTTTAGAACCATAATACCTATTAGATATGCTAACATACCATAACATGTTCATTTCTAGCTAAACTTATCATTTAAGCACAAGTCTTTCATTACCATTTATTTTTCAGAAAAATCCAAGTGTTTTACTTCGCAACACTTGTCTAACGCTCATTATGTATACTAAGTTACCACATAACACGTTCTTAATTTACTAACCATTTTGCAACTTTGAAATTACTAACCCCAATTCACTATGTTATATTAACCTTAACATTATACTTTTAGCATGCTAACACAATTTTAGACCATGCCATGTTGCTATCTCAAATCTGCAGCAACAACAGAAACCAGAATCTTAAACCAGGGTATGGGCGTTGAATTACGCTTTATACAAAGGCACAGGACCATACGATTCTATGCCATTTTTGCTTGCCTTAAAGCCGTAGAATTTGCCATTTGTTCAGACAGACGCAGAGCAGAGAGAAGGCTAATGAGCGATGGCGATTTTAGCCCAACAAACACAATTTTTACCCACCAAACAGTGATAATAACAAGTAAAATAATTATACAACTATCCTAAACATGATTGCTCTCCTATTCAATCACTTAGCACAATTTAACAACAACTAAAACCATTTTAATTTCTCAATTTTTATGTTTTTCATATAAAACTCCATTTTTGATAGTCATCCCAAAAATCATCACTGTGAATTCATTACATGATCAAATCATCTCATTCAAATTACATTATGTTCGTATCTCAATGAACTAACATATACAAGCTTCAATTTATACTTTCACATACAAATTGGCCATTAAAATTGATACTTACATAGCTACATATGAAAACATATATAAACTGACAAAATTTCTATTGAAATCCGAAATTAACATGAATTTCTTGTTTAAGCACAATCTCCAGTCATCATATACTCATATAATCACAAGTAATCCCATAATATAGCAACAATTCAACAAATTTGAAATTCACAGATTATATAAAAGTTTGTCGTAGCCTCATATATATATATATATATATATATATATATATATATATATATATATATATATATATATAACACTAAGGTTGTGAACATACCTTCAATTACTAATACAGTCGCTGCTAATTACTGGAATTGATGTGAAAATTCACAAGTTTCCACTCAAACTCACTCAATTCTCTCTGTTTTCTCTTGGCTAGCAAAACTAGAATGAAAGCTCTGATAACCAATATGCGTAATAACCAAAATACAAAACTGATAAATAGCGTAGGAAATAAACTAATAGTCTTAATACGCCAACTTAACTAAAATGGCAGTTACAAAACTAACGTATATAATATAACAATTATTCTAATTTATTTTATTTGATTTTTAAAAACTAGAAATCCCAAAAGCTATAGGGCTTGTTTGGCAAACCATTTAAATTTTAAAGAATTAAAATACTTAAGCCTTGTTTGGCAAAAAAAAAAACTAAATTAAACCTTTTTAATTTATTTTAATAAACACTTTTGTAACGCCCCAGAAAATCGAACCTTTGTAAATACTTTTAATAAGGAATAAAATAATATTATTTATTATTATTACGTATGGATAAGACAAATGTCATTCTATAACCTAGAAACGTTGGAACATTGTAGTATTTTAACTACGTGGGAGAATTAAAGTGTTTGAATTTCTCAGACGAAAATAAAAGCTTTCCGAGAAATTTTCTGAAAAACACTATTCATCAATTTCTACTCGGGAATTATTTTTGAACTTCCGAGAAATACGTAACGTTATAATATCAAGGTGAGATGGATTATGTAATAATAATCTAAGTATGGAAAACGTAATATTTCGCATGCGGACTTAATTTGGGAACATTAGGTTTATTAAGCATTAAAGGATGAAAGTTGTGATCGTATAATGTGTATTCATTATATGAAGTTAATGAATGTAAGTATAACATGACGTATTATACTATTATGTATGGAGAATGAGATAACGTATATTACTAATTAATATACGAGCTAGCATACAAGAATTATACGTGGTGTATATATGTTAAGTTGTTAAGTAAATGTAATGGACTTGTAGGATTATTAGCTTAGTGATAGAAGTCCAATAGAATGTGATACTCAAGCCCAAGTGTTTGATAGATCATGAGTCCAAACTATGGTAGCATAAGCCCAATAAGGAATTAGCTAGATTAATTAACAAAGCCCAATAAGTAAACCATGATCCATGGGGCAAACCAAGTATGAAATGGGTAGACTTGATGGGCAAACAAATTGTGTGGTGACCAAGAGATGTGCTAGACAAGGAATGAATAGTAGGAAGGTGGAGGATTGATGAGGTGGAATGAGGAGGTGGAATAAGGAGGTGGGATGGTGTTTTAACCATTTTACCCTAGCTTTTGGTTGCCTATATATACTAAGCCTCATTTCATTTGTTGGTTGTTATTTCATCCAACACTTTCCTCTCAAAGATAAGCAACTTATTTGGTAGAGAGAATAAGCCACTTAAACACTTATAAGCCACTTCAACTTTTGCTAGATTTTCCAAAGTGAATTGAAGTCATAGTCTCCAAGGGTAAGACTCATACTTTTTATCTTTATCTCTTCTATGATAGGATTGATAGAGAAGGGGGATTGGTTGTTAAGAACATGTTATAAGTTATTAAGGAACTTAAACTTAAATTGAATAAGCAACTTGAACTCTAAAAAGTTGTTAGAATCTTGAAGAACTTTTCATATGTTTGTAATATGATTTTTAGTATATTGAATATAGTATGAGAACATTGATTGAGGGACTTATGTCCATGGTAAGTAATAAGCATGAGAATTTGTAGTTCATAAGTTGATTAAGTCTTTGACTTATGAGAATAAGTCAAAACCTACTTTGATGATAAGTTGGTGTAATAAGTAATTTGTGATGTTCATATGTTGGTTGAAATCCATTTAGAATGATTAGTAATGAAGCTTTGCCGGAATTCACACGATTGGACGATTATCGTCGAATTCGTAAAATTCTCTGAATGGAAGTCGCATTTTTTGTTTGAAGTCGAAAACGTTGGTTTTCGATGGAGACAAGTCATATTTGGCATTATAGAGTTGCAGACTAAAAAATGACCGAATTCCGACTTAGAACGAAGAAACGAGCGTTGAACGTTCACGGACGTTTATCGTTTTCGTTAAAAATGAACTCATGGGTGGAATTTTAGCAAACGAAGTTAAATAGATAAAATTCTTGCATGAACACATAGAGGATGTAATTTCTGAACCGTAGGCTTTTGAATGAGCCAATTCGGACTTATAACGAAGAAGTTATGAGTCCGGGAGTTCCGTGAAATTTTTAAACTTTGCAAATTGTCTGAGGCACAGAGTTGGCACCACGGCGCCAACCCAAGGCCAAATGAGTGGCGCCGCAGTGCCATGTCCGGATGCAGTCTGCTAACTAACTCGGCATGCGCATGATGCGAGATGAAGAGTAATGGGTGGGTAGCCTGGCCAACCCTAAGCGATAGACGATGAGGAATAATTACAAGTACAAAATGAAAGGGAACTTTATAGTAATGAACTAAGGCATAAACATGACATTGTTAGGACATCGTTAGACACTTACGTATGATGATTAAGAGTTAATAATCAAACGAAGATGAACGAAATGTGAATGACGTAATGAAAGCCGGAAACCAATAATAGTAGATCTAAGTCAGGATTTACATTGAGATGAATGGTAAGATATAATAGTATACATACTCGATTATATATGACCTAATGTGGTACGTTATATGATCATGTATTGTAGAAACGTAGAGACTTAAAGTGTACATGTGTTAATCGATGTAGCGGTACCTTTGAAGGCAAGTATTCTAACCCTTGTTCCGATTCGATGCGGACAAGCTTTGTAATTCGTGTATTCTTTCGCATGAAGATTTAACGATGAAGTCTAAAGCCGATTCTTTTGGCTAGACTTATATTATGATTTTGTCAAGCATGATTAATGTTTTACCGAGAGTTATATTGGTATGGTTTTCAATCGAAGACCCGGTATGCTAAAATGTTTTTATCGTTTAACGGCGAGTGCACGTAAGGTTGCCACAACTTAAGCGCATACACGTTTAATGAATGTAGTGTTGATCGATATAGAGTACTATGGGTTGATCACCCGGAAGTGCTCGTAAGCTATCTTGGGACTTACGGACTTAGTGTCGGGTTGTCCTTTTCAAAAGAAATTATAAGCTGCTCATAGTCTTGAGCCTTAGTTGATATTCTACTTGAATATTGTTGTTGGAAAACATTTTGAATGAAAAGAAGTGCTATTTTGAATTATCGATAGTACTTACGTAACTATTGTTCGATTCTTGAAGATATATAAGTTCTATGTTTCAAGCATGTTGTTTATTAGAATTGTAGTACTTGTTGAGCTAGTCATGCTCACTCTTGCTTGAACCATATGAACACGACTAAGATCGAGCGAATGAGAAGGCTCGAGGCAAGGACAAAGGCAAAGGCGAAAGACGAACCCTTAGATTTCTTATGTAATAGAATAGTTGAATGTACGTAATATATTAAATATTTTGACAAGAACAAACGAATGGGTTACAAAGAACACAGGAAATGTAATATTATTTTGGATATATAGAAGTTATATTAGTCCTTTTGAGACTATTCAATTGAATGAATGAATGAATGGTAGTACCGTGTAGCACCATCTGTCGGGTTGGAAGAGACCCGGATTTGGGGGCGTCACAACTTTAGTTTATACTTTATAACCACATATCATTTTTAATTAAATATATCATTTTAGCAAATATCACAAAATTATAATTTTCATTATAAATTAATTTAATAATTTAATATACCATCTAAATTATTAAATCACAGCAACAATATAACATCTCATGTTATACTACAATTCTCTAAATTATAAATTAATTCAATTTAGAAATTTATCTAATAAATTTAGATTTACAAATATTTATTAACGACCATCACATCAATAATTATTTATTCCATCAATTCAATAATAGACACATCAAATAAATATTTATATTATTCAATAAATATTACAATTTGAATTTTCGGATCGTTACATTCGCACTTTGTGAATTGAATTCTCGTTTCTATTATTATTGAATCGTGAATTAAATTAAAGTTCTTTCATTCATGAACTGTTTATGAGATAGATATATGCTAATTGTATCAGCTAGATCAAGCATGTATAAATTTGTTAAATCAAATGTGTTTTAAAAAGTTGTTCTTATTAAATTGATATGATAAGAACTCTTGACTGAGAAAAGGACGAATTTGATTAAAGCATGATATCGATGCTGGATTATTAAGTGTTTATGCATAAATCATGGGGTATGAAAGGCTGATCCCCTTGAATACCAATACTTATTAAGAGGTCCAGTTTAAATGACTGAGAACCTTGGCAAATGTTTATGGTACTTATTTGAAAGCCACTCAGTTCATGTTATTCAATTATTCAAATATTCAATTATTGATTATTAATTCATGTTCCTTCACAATCTTATATTATTGTTGAACATTGAAAGCAAAACTTCTTTCCAGTCATGATATATCTCCCTTGTATATAAACTTGCTAAGCAAACTAGTTACTTACCCTTGTTATATCATGACATTTATTTCGATTAAGCTTGAGGATCAATGTGAAAGACAAAGGCAAAGGCAAGATCCAAGAATAATTTAGAATGAATGTTAGTTATTATTATCTGATGGGATTTCTTATGTAAACCTTTTGTAATATGAATGGTGTGTGTAAGTTAAGGTTAAGAAGACCTTGGGACCATGTTATGAAACTTTATTATAATGAACAATGGATGTTTATTATTCCGTAATAGTTATAGATGCTTGTGATGATGATAGATCGTGAGCACCGAATCTGAAGTTAGAGAACCTGGATATGGGGCGTCACAGGTTGGTATCAAAGCTGTAGGTTATAAACATTAGGAATGTGAAACTTAGGTTATTACCTTAGTAGAAAACTCATATAGAGTATGTAGATGATGGGTTAAGGAGATCCAACGAGTTTCAGTTGTACTAAATAAAATATCATTTCATTTTATCAATGAATATATTTTATTGTGGTACTGATGTTGGTTTTATTTATGGTGTTTACGCTGGTGTGTAGACAGAAGCTACACAGACTGTTTTTTGGCTCAGTTCAAACCCAAACTCGCCAATTTCAATATTTAAACAACAAATTGAATACCCTTAAATCACATAAACTTCATATAAACGTTACCCAACATGTATATATTGATTTAAAACATCAAAACAACAACAACAATAGAATTGAATCCTTTAAATTTCATATTTTGTAAAACTCCATTTTAGGCATCCTTAGCAAAAAAGTAATCCTTTGAAAATTTGTTATTACACCAAAATAATTCGTTTAAATTACTTTGTTTTCATTTCTTCATGAATTAACACAATTAAAGGTCAATTTACACTTTATATTATAAATTGATTATCAATTTTTATTCTAGAATAAGCCATATCATACATATATCACTATAACTTATTGTAAACATGGTTTATTCACATATATCATGTTTTCATGAATTTAATAACTTTAAATCACATATTAAACATATAAAAACAATTTATATGAACAAATGAACATGTTTAACCCATATCTTCAACTAATTGCTCATGAAACTCAAACACAAAGAACTTTTAAAATAAAACAAAACAAAACTTTAAAAATTAAAAATTATACCTTCAATTGCTTGTTTAGCTTTGTTAAATGATATCAACTTGCTTTGATAATCCCCCTCTTCTTCTAATTTTATCTCAAATTTCTCTCTCTCTCTCTCTCTCTCTCTCTCTTTCTCTTCTTTCCTTGTGTTTTCTCTTCTTCTATTCTCTGTTCTTTCTCTCTTCTTCTAAACTTAACGTAGTATAAAACTGATATAATATAATATAACTGATATATAATATACATAATATAACTGACATATACATATATTACATATTAATACATATAATAATTGATGTCGGCTATAATTCTTTTGAAAATCAAAAGACATAAGGTTTGTTTGGCTAAAACCAATTTAAAATTAAAGTCTTAAAATCCTTAAGCATTGTTTGGAAAAATTGAATTAAAACTCTTTTAATTTTTTTAATAAATCATTTATTATATAGTTTATTGTCACACCTTATTTAGTTTAAAATTAAAGACTTAAAATCCTTAAGCCTTGTTTACATAAAATTAAATTAAAACTCTTTTAATTTATTTTAATAAATCATTTATTATATAGTTTATTGTCACACTTTATTTAGTTAAATTCTATTATTCATATTTAACTAATGTTAACATCAACTTATTAAATCATTTAACGTAAATCAAATTTCTTCATAAATCAAATAATTATAAAATTATAATTTTAATATAAATTATAATTTTATCTAACAAATTAATAACTCTCTAATTTAATTAATAAATTAAATCAGAATATTACCATTATGTTATATGATGATAAATCTAACAATTCATATAATTTCATTAACTCATTAAATTAAAATTCCAATTCACAAAATTACTAAACATCAATTTAATTAATAATTTACACTAAATAAAATTAGTCCACCACCACAATTCATGAATTATTTATTTAAGCGATAAATAATCAAATCAATCAAGTATTTATTTAACACTACACATATCAACTAAAATATTTATTAGAATAATATTTATTTAATTCTAATAAATATTTTAAATCTATATAAAAATTCTGGATTGTTACATTGGAGTTGCAGAAAAATCATGGTTGTAAAGACGCCTCGCCATTTGGGCGTCTGTGATTCTGCAAGTGTAGCGCGGCCCACGCCTTTGCAGGCCTATGGACGACACACCCTGCGCCTATAACAACCCGATATTTTCTATACAAATAAATTAGAAATTTTGCGTATAATTTTTTTTATTATTATTATTATTAAAATAAATATGCGGAATATGTGCCAAGATAATGTGTGTATGTATTTATGTGATATATTTATTACATGAATGATTTTAAATAATTTTATTTTAGAATTATTGATTATTATAAATTATATTCTTATAATAATTAATTTTATAGCAAAAATATTTTTATTAATTATTTTCTATGAAAATATAATCATATATTATTTATATAATATATGAAATGATTTTAAATTATTATAATAATTACTTTAGTATATGAATTTTAGTACTGATTATTAATTAATTATTTTAAATTAATTAATACGGTTAAGTATATGAGATAAATCGAGATATGGAATCCAAACCCTAATTTTGGATTTTGATCGAGGAATGAGAATAATAATATAATATTATTTATATTTTGATTTTTCGAATGCTATAATTATATATCGTGTAGGTATGTGGTTTGTGATGGTGGTGGGTTATGGTGTATTATGTCAAACCCTAGTTTTACTGTGGAAACCCTAATTTGAAACTCAATTGTGAGTTCAAGACTATTATATAACTGTTTTGTATGATTTTACGATTTACTAGGTCAACCCTAATTAACATTTAGATATATTAATTTCTTGAAATCCTAATTATTAATTATAAACCCTAATTGCTAAATTATCAAGGATAATTATAATTATTATATAATAGACCCTAATGATTAGAACCCTAATCAAATTAAGAAAACCCTAATTATAAATTTTACAAACTAATTATATTTTATTTTAAACCCTAAATAAACAATTTGGTAACATATATTAAAATTGTTAGACTATGATTATTACATGGCCCAAAACAATTATGGGAGAAGCCCAAAAGAAATAAAATACAAGTCCAAACTTAGTCCAATTTATTAAGGGTATTTTAGACCGTTGATTTATCTAATTTGTGCATTAAAATAAAAGCAAAATAGAGGAGATAATGGGGGCAAAGGGGACTAGCCATATTAGACCTTTTAAGGCAACAAATTATGCTAATCAAGTTTTCTTAAATAGTAACTCTTACATCAAGTACATAGGTGGTCTTTAGCGACAAATTATTTATAAAAAATCATATTTTTATTAAATAATTATAGAAAATTAGTTTTTAATTATTAAAAATACATAATAAATTACAAAAATTATTTTAAAGTCCAAAAATTACATTTTAAATATTTTGAATATATTTCACAAATATTTAATATTTTTAGAATATTAAAGGTATTTAATTTATTTAATAATTATATTAAATAAATTATTTAAAAATGATTTTAATATTTGAAAAATCATTTAAAATTACATTATGGAATAGGAAAATATTTGAAGTTATTTTTAATGACTTTTAATATTTTATGATGAATTTCATTAATTAATTAATATTAATGATAATTTAATTATTTAATAAATGAATTAAATAAATAATTTAAAAATTATTTTATTATATTAAAAATCATTTTAAATAATAATAAGGTATTTAAGAATATTTTAAGTTATAAAATATAACTTTCAATATTTAAAGGTGAATTTCATTAATTAATTATTAATAATGATATTAAGGTTATTTAATAATTATATTAAATAAATTAGTTTAAAAATGATTTTAATATTATAAAATTATTTTAGATGAAAATAAAGTGTTGAAAGATATTTTAAGTTATAAAATATAACTTTTAATATTTAAAGAATAATTTCATTAATAATTTAATTTTAATGATATTTATTTAATATTAATGATATTAAATTTATTTAATAAATATATTAAATAAATAGTTTAAAAATGGTTTTATTGATTTAAAAATCATTTAAAAAGGATATAAATGAATTATAAATATTTTAAGTTATACTTAATGACTTTTAATATTTGGATAGATAGTACATTAATATTTAAATATTAATGGTAATTATTTATAAAAGATCTTAAATGTTTTAAAAATCATTTAAGGGTAATAGTACTTTAAAATATTCTAAGTTATTATAAATAACTTTAATATTTTGGCAATGGTTTCATTAATAGTTTAATATTAATTAAATACTAATGATAAAAGAATTGTTTGATATTTAAATCATTTAATAATGATTCCGGTGTTTGAAAATTCATGATAAGTTATGATAAATGTTTAAAAAAATTATTATGTCATTTAAAATAATATGACTGATATTTACAAATATTGAGTTACAGAATAGAGTCTTAGACTCGATAATTACTCGATAAAGCTGTTGGTACACCGACATATTTCAGAAATTGATCTAGATTTAGATATTTTGACTGTATTAATGTTTGTTTGCGATGCAATAACTGTTGAACATGTGTGATAATGTGATTAGGTTATGTGCAGACTGCGAAATGCAGTACTATATGTTATAGTATATTGTTCTAATAGAACGAATGATCTGATTAATGATAGGTCGTGATATAAAAGATAAAACAAAGTTGCGAATTGTAAGCAGCGCATCAGGCAAGTATCCTACCTTTGCATTTCTTTTATGCAATGGACATGAGTAAGAATGTTTCAGAATTATATTATTACTATACAGATTATTAACCCTATATTATATACGCTGATTAATTATCAACATGTTAGTATATGGTAATTCAGATATATATTTTGTTCGATAATTTCTATAAATGGTTATACAAGTGTCCCCACTTGGATAATCATTGCATTTAACCACATGTTGATACACCTTTGTTAATTACCCGTATATATATATATATATATATATATATATATGTTGAATTATAGATTATTGTAGAATAAGATAAAATCTACTTATTATCCAACCGAATTGCTTTGGTTTGGAACCCTGACAAGTATGAACATCCCATTCATGGGAAAAATTATATGTGCCCAAGGCAGCAAGAGTGAACGATAATATCGTTCTTGTAATGTAGTATTAATCAATACAGGTACAATAATTTGATCTTAGTGCCCGTAAGTTATAACGATTTCTGAGATGAAGTCTGTTTAACCTTTAGAAAATGAAAACAATGTTCATAGTATGTCCCCTTAACCCTATTTATAGTCAGTACGTAGTTTCAAAAATTTGAAAGAAGGTTGTTATGTTATTATTATCGGTTCAGATTACTTCACAACTATTAATTTGTTGTAGAAGGGTAGTATAAAGAAAACCTTTAAATTCTTTCAGTTTATATATATATAATTGATATTACTTGTTGGGCACTCAAATGCTCATCCTTGCTTAATTTAAATGTTTTCAGCTAAGTGTGAACAATCTGAAGGCTCTGCTAGGAGCAAGGGAAAGGGAAAGGTTGTTGCATGATTTCAATGTTATTATATGTAATAGTTTAATATTATTAAGACAATGTTGCATATTTAATATCATGTATTGTAAGGAATTATTAAAAGTTACGTACTTGGGAGCTAGACTTTGATAATTATGTAAATTAAGTTTAATATTTATATTATTGCTATTATTATTAGTATTATTTCGCTCATAGAAATGGTATCGTAAAGCACCGAGTTTGGGTTTCAAGTACCTGGATTTGGGGGCTTTACAGGTTGGTATCAAAGCTTTAGGGTTAGAAACCTTAGGTGAGATAGACCTTAGTCCATAACCTTAGAACAGAGGGAAACGTTGAAAATATAAATAACTCATATAGAGTTTATAAAGAGATGAATTGACTAAATTCATCGTCAAACAAAATCAAAGATAACTTATATAAAACTATTATTTGATGTGTATATATACTATAGGCTAATCAGGATAATTTATGTGTGTAGATGTCTGGTGGAAAAGGCTTGTTATATGCTTATAGCATGAAGAATGATCAAATCCATACCCCCGAGCTAATATCGAAGCCAATGGCTAAAAGAGAGGCTCACTGTAAGACCCCAACTTTTATAAATAAAGATGAATTTTTCTATAAATATTATTTTTGAATATTATGGAATAAATTTGATATAATGTTATAGTTGTGGGTAATATTTATAAATTTTGCAAAGTATGCAAGTTGTTATAAAATATTCGTTTGGTCGGGGAATATTCTTTTTGTTAGGGAATATTCGTACAACTACTCAATCATTGGTGGACCCCTATAATGTAATTATTGTCGGATTGAGAAAGCGACAAAATATTTTATAAAAATAACGGAGGTGTTACCGTTAAAAGCTGTTGAACTACCCGGTGGTAAAGAAATGCGATGAATACGCGTGTGGTTGCATAGTAGCACCACGATATTGATTATTGATGCTTACTTGAGAAGTCACTCGGCTATGCTTAATTATTGCTACAATAATTCACGCATCATATCTCTTATATTATTGATTCAATTATTGTCACAAGATCATCATCGTATAATATGTTATAGTATTAAATCAATAATTGAGACGACAAGTTATAAATGATTAATAATTGTTGAAAGATTAAAAATGTGTTGATTAAAAATAAAATGAATTGTGGTAATATTTATTCAATCCTTAATGTATATAAAGAGTCTGTTATGAGACGTTTGTGGTAAGTTTGATTATTTTATGGGGGGCTCATATGTCATCATCTAAGAGTCTCTTCGTTAATAGTAATTACCTTTGTCAATAGTAATTACCTTTACCAGACGTCGAACCACTTGTCGTTTCACATTACAGGCGTCGAACCACTTGTTGTTTCACATTACAGGCGTCGAACCACTTGTCGTTTCACATCATCAGTCGTCAAGCCACTTGCCTTTTCACACGGCAGGTGCTAAGCTAGAAATCTTCTATAAATAGAGGCCTAGTGCTTCATTATTTTTCACGAATTCATTCAAGCTATAGAGAGAGAAAGTATAGAGAATAAGAGAGAAAGAAGAAGAGTATTTTGTTACTACTGCTAACTTGCGATATTCAATCTCCTACCAAAAGTAAGGGGTGTTATTCTTTCTTATTCATGAAGAGAACTGTTGTTATTCCATTGCTTATTATTACATTGGAATAACTCGTGTATCGTGGTTTACCCTATACTTGGTGACATTCTTCTATTATTACATTGGAACATCACATCGTGTGTTTTACACAGGACTGGTTAAAATCTTTATTATTATTCCGTTGGAACATCACATGCGTGTGTTTTACAGGACTGGTTTAAATCTTTATTATTATTCCGTTGGAACATCTTGTGCTGTGTGTTTTACAGGACTTTAGGTTCTTTCTTTATTATTATTTGGAACATCACATGCGTGTGTTTTACACCGGGACTGGTTAAAATCTTTATTATTATTACATTGGAACATCACATGCATGCGTTTTCTGGGACTGGTTTAGATTATTTATTATTCTGTTGGAATAACGCGCATGCGGTCTATCGCATGCATGGTGATTTCTTTTATTATTCAATTCTTTATTATACCCGGTTGGTTAAAACTTTAACTTCTATACTCCATGAAATTAGTGGAATATCCTTGATATTTGCGTTTCATCCATATCTTTTCATGGAAATATTCTTACGATCATTCTTGAATTTTACTACAAAAGCAAGATTATCATGTTGATAATTTGGACGTTAATAATTCTGGATAAAATAATTCTTGAACTTGTTTTATTGAATTCTTATATCATTGTCATCATCCTCATGTTTATATTATGTTGAAAGTCATCGTGGCATTTTGAGTGCATAGATGGACTTGGTATGATTATGACCGAGAGACTATTGATTGTAATCATGACCGTAATGTTACAAATGATGTGATAAAAATCCTCGATGGCCAGTAGTGCATTGGTGGACGATTGTTGGCATGATTATGACCATTAATGAATACACAAATATTCTTAGCCCAGTAGTGTATGAATAATTATGGTCGTGATACTAAAGAATATCTTTGGTAGTAGTGCGGGTGATTCGATGATGTGGAATATTTATTAAAGTCGAGTCTCGGCTATAACTTGATGATGAAAACCTTTTGAAACCTAAAAGATAGTAGACTTTATTTTCTACTTGACTCTTTTAATGGATTGCATATTCAGCGCAGATTAAACCTGGTTGTCTATTGTATTTTATCGGTTTAACATTGTTGAAGACTATTGATAATTTATTCGCATTATCTTAGTCATAATATTTCTTCTTGGGCTAGTTGAGCTCACCCTTTCTTTCACCGTTCTCTTGAAATGAGAATATAAATTGGGACGAGTGGGGAAGCAGTGATGGTCTGAAGATAGCATTAGTAGTCCTCACTATTTTGTGAAATAGTGTGATAATAATTGTAATGAGGACTCCTTTTGAGTTTATATAATATCTAGTAGAGCGATATTTGTATTTAAACTCACAGTTTATATATTAAGTTGTATTTAAATTACATACCATATAAGTGGCGACCCAAGATGGGTGATGTATACCTAATTTTGGGGGCGTCCGGATTGGTATCAAAGCTTAGGATATGATCCTGGCTAAGATGTGAGAATAGTACTAGGAGGAGAGGCGGGAATACCTTCGCTAGTATGACCTACCTAAGTTTATGTGCTATTTTATTGGTTGGTCAGAAGATAGGGATAATTTGTTACATGTCAATTAACCTTTTGTTTTGTGGCAGTATCTGAAAATGACATCTGAGAATGTTGAGAATAGCAATGGAGCGCAGGCGATCATTGATTCACCACATATCAATAATCGGGATAATGTGCATCAGGAAGGCGACAATCCTCATGCAAACAACAACACTGACCAAATGATGAATGATCAAATGTTCAGAGGCTTTATGCAATTTATGCAACAGCAGGCGAGAGCGACTCCTGTCCAAAACGTAGGTGGAAACACGGAAAACTCTCGGGCGATCACCGCTAAACAATTCAAGGAGCTGGGACCACCGGAGTTTAAGGGAGAGCCAAAACCACTTTTGGCGGAAGCATGGATAAATGATTACCAAGATATTTGATGTCTTGGGATGCTCAGGAGCAAAAGGTTCCTTTCGCGCCTTTATGTTGCGTGGAGAGAGGCGATTCTTGGTGGGAATTGGTAAAACGTACTCAACCTCTTTGTACTAAAGATATCTTGGGAGAAGTTCAGAGTCATTCAACGACAAATACTTTCGAAAGTATTCGCCACATGAAGGAGGTGGAGTTTATCAAGTTGGAACAAAACAATATAACCGTGTCGCAATACGAGGCAAAATTTGTGGAGTTATCACGGTTTCGTCCCACTGGTGGATAATGAAAGAGAATGGCGCGAATGTTTTTAAGAGGTTTGAAGCGGAGATACGTCAACATCTTATTTCTCATAAAGCGTGTTTGTATTGAGATGTTGTAAATAGGGCTCGATTAGTGGGAGCGCGATAATGAGTCAACGCAACTAAAAGAGAGCAGCCGACAAAATTATAATACTAGCGAGAGTAGTCATCGAAGCGGTGACAACAAGCGTGGAGGGAATCAACAGGCCAGATATGGTAACCACTTTGGTGGTAATTAGGGCCAAAACAATAAGAATGGACATTTCAAGAAAAGGAGATTCAACAATGATGGAAAGACGTCAGCACCAGCACCCGTTCTTAAGGAAGGAGAAAGACCACCTATCATATGCTTCAAATCCAGAGAGAGAGGACACATCGATCCAAGCTGCATGCCATGCCATAGTCAAAGCATGTTATAATTGTGGAAGAGAAGGTCACTTAGCTCGATTTTGTCTTTTACCAAAGACAAATTCAACTAGGATGGAGGCACCAAAGGCCATCCCAGAAAAGTCAAAACCGGTAGTGCAAGGGAAAGCGTTTGTTGTGACCTCCCAGAGAGCAAGGAACCCGAATGAGGTCATCACGGGTAAGCTTATCATAAACTCTAATGAAGTCTATACTTTATTTGATACCGGTTCTACCCATTCTTTTATTTCTCCTACTTGCGCTCATCGATTAAATTTGACTCCAGAGAAATTAGACTTTGACTTATCTGTGGAAACTCCGTTGGGAGAAACCTTCATTACATCCACTGTTTATAAGTCTTGTTTGGTTCAAATCGGTACCCTCACATTACCTGTCGATCTTATTTCATTAAAAATACTTGCATTTGACGTGATTCTAGGGATTGATTGGTTAACTAATTATCATGCAAAAATTGATTGTTTTCGTAAGGTTGTTAGCTTTCATATTCCTAATCAACCTATTATGCGAATTCAAACGACCAAACCATTAAAATCAATCACGGTCATCTCAAGCCATAAAGCTATTCGTTTATTAAAAAACGGATGTCAAGCTTTCTTAGCTCATGTCATGATTTAAACAAAAATACGTCGATTTTGAATGATATTTCTATTGTTAATAAATTTCTGACGTATTCCTCGAAGAACTTCTGGCCTACCCCAGGCGTGAAATTGAATTTTGTATCGACCTTGAACCCAGACAAAACTTATTTCCAAAGCCCCATATCGAATGGCTCTATTGAACTTCGGGAGTTAAAGACCATTGCGCAGGAATTGTTAGACATTGGCTTTATCGTCCTAGTACTTCTCCTTGGGGTGCTCCCTGTTCTATTCGTGAAGAAGAAAGATGGGAGTATGCGACTTTGTATTGATTATCGGGAGTTGAATCATGTCACCATCAAAAATAGGTATCCATTGCCACGTATTGATGACCTATTTGACGGTTGCAAGGAGCCAAATTCTTTTCAAAGATTGATCTTCGTTAGGATATCACCAATTGAAGATTAGAACCGTGACATTCCAAAGACGGCGGCCGGAACTCGATGCGGGCATTATGAATTCCTAGTCATGTCCTTTGGATTGACTAATGCTCCTCACGCCTTCATGGATATGATGAACCGAGTATTCAAGGAATATTTAGATCACTTTGTGGTCGTCTTTATTGATGACATCCTTATTTATTCCAAAAGCCGTGAAGATCATGAGCAACACTTGAGGCTGACACTCCAAAAGCTTCGTGAATATAAGCTTTATGCCAAGTTGAAGAAATGTGAGTTCTGGCTTGAAGAAGTAGCATTCCTTGGGCACATGGTATCAAGTCATGGAATATCTATTGACCCAGTAAAGATTGAAGCTATTCAAAGCTGGGAACAACCTAAATCAGTGACCGAAGTATGTAGCTTTCTCGGTTTAGTTGGTTATTATCGGAGATTCGTGGAAGGATTTTCTCGAATTGCTACTCCATTGACTCAGCTGACTCGGAAAGATACAAAGTTTGGTTGGAGCGAAGAATGTGAGAGGAGTTTTCAAGAACTCAAGAGGAGACTTATTTCAAATTTTGTTACGACGATACTATCCGGCTCTGAGGAGGATTTGTCATCTCTGATGATGCTTCGGGCAAAGGGTTGGGATGTGTTCTCATGCAACATGGAAAAGTTATAGCCTATGCCTCACGATAACTCAAAGAATATGAGAGGAATTATCCTACTCATGATCTAGAGTTGGCAGCTGTTGTCTTTGCACTTAAAATTTGGAGGCATTACTTGTATGGGGAGAAAGTGGAGATCTTTACGGATCATAAAAGCCTCAAATATTTCTTCACTCAAAAGGAACTCAACATGTGACAACGACGTTGGCTTGAAGCATTGAAAGATTATGATCATACCATCCAATACGATCTGGAAAAGTTTAACGTGGTAGCCGCGCGATTGAGTAGAAAATCATATGCAAATCACGAGTGCGATATTGTCAACGCGAAAGGCCCATTTTGTGTGACTTGCAAAGGATGGAGATAGAGTTAAAGACTCGGGGGACGCATGTGATGATAGCGAGTATACTGAGTAGAACCGACTTAAATCGATAAAGTTAAAGTCGCTCAAGCTACGCACGGAGCCGATGCGTATGAGGAAGAAAGTGCAAGAAGGTGCTATCCGAAAGCAAGAATCGATGAAGAAGGAATACTTGAGTCAACTCCGGACTTTGTGTTCCTAACGACCACGATTTAAAGTATAATATCATGATGGAGGCGCACAACACACCATTTGCAATCCATCTAGGAGTACCAAAATGTATCATGATATTTCGTCATACATTTTGGTGGAGCAATATGAAGAGAGAGAGATATATTTGTTTATCTCAAGGTGTCTAACTTGTCAACGAGTTAAAGCGGTGCATCAAGTACCAAAAGGTCCATTGCAACCACTTGAAATTCCGAATGGAAGTGGGAGCACATTACCATGGATTTCGTTCTCGGTCTTCCTAAGGTTTCTCAAGGAGTTGATGCGATTTGGGTCATTGTTGATAGATTGACCAAGTCTCGCTCATTTCTTACCGATACGAGAAACTTATACACTTGAACGTCTTGCTCAGTATGTACATAAACAAGATTGTAAGGCTGCATGGTATGCGGTATCCATAGTTTTCGATCGAGACCCAAGATTCACTTCACGATTTTGGGTTAGTTTGCAAAAAGCTATGGGCACAGACTTACGATTTAGCTCGGCATATCATCCTCGAGACGGACGGACAATGGAGAGGACTATTCAAACTCTTAAAGATCTATTAAGACTACGTGTCCTTGATTTCAAGGGAGTTGGGACAAGTTCTTACCATTGGTGGAGTTTTCCTACAACAACAGCTTATCAAGCAAGTATTGGTATGGCTCCATTCAAGCGTTGTATGGAAGAAAGTGTCGTTCTCTCAAGTATCTTTGGGATGAGGTGGGTGAAGCAACGTTGTTGGGGACCGGAGTTGGTACGTATGACTACGGAAAAGATTCAAATGATCCGACAAAGTATAAAAACCTCGCAAAATCGACAAAAGAGTTATTTGATCTTCATCGAAAGGACGTGGAATTGATATAGGAGATCATGTGTTGTTAAGAGTTGCTCCATGGAAAGGAGTTACAAGATTTGGAAAGAGAGGAAAACTTAATCCTCGATTCATCGGTCCATTTTTAATCCTCGATCGAGTAGGAATTGTGGCCTATAGACTCGCTCTACCGCCAAATATGTCTCGTGTTCATAACGTTTTCACATATCCATGTTACGTAAATATGTGAAAGACCCGAACCATATTATTGAGTTAGAACCAGGACGAAATAGCGGAAGATTTGGCGTATGAAGAGGTTCTGATCAAATTTTGGATAAGAAGGAACATATTCTACGCTCAAGGTTATACCTCAAGTCAAAGTTTTGTGGAGGAACCACGATGTTGAGGAAATAACTTGGGAGTTAGAATCGAAATGAAATCAAGGTATCCTTACCTCTTCGACATACCAGTCACGTACCCTAATTTCGAGGGCTAAATTTCATAAGAAGGGAGGTTGTAAGACCCCAACTTTTATAAATAAAGATGAATTTTCTATAAATATTATTTTTGAATATTATGGAATAAATTTGATATAATGTTATAGTTGTGGGTAATATTTATAAATTTTGCAAAGTATGCAAGTTGTTATAAAATATTCGTTTGGTCTGGGGAATATTCTTTTGTTAGGGAATATTCGCATAACTACTCAATCATTGGTGGACCCCACAATGTAATTATTGTCGGATTGAGAAAAGCGACAAAAATATTTTATAAAAATAATGGCGAGAGGTGTTACCGTTAAAGCTGTTGAACTACCCGGTGGTAAAAATACGATGTCTGGCGTGGTTGCGTAGTAGCACACGATATTGATTATTGATGCTTACGTGAGAAGTCACTCACTATGCTTAATTATTACTACACGATAATTCTTGCATCATATCTCTTATATTATTGATTCAATTATTGTCACAAGATTATCATCCGTATAATATGTTATAGTATTAAATCAATAATTGAGACGACAAGTAATAAATGATTAATAATTGTTGAAAGATTAAAAATGTGTTGATTAAAAATAAAATGAATTGTGGTAATATTTATTCAATCCTTAATGTATATAAAGAGTCTATTATGAGACGTTTGTGGTAAGTTTGATTATTTTATGGGGGGCTCATATGTCATCATCTAAGAGTCTCTTCGTCAATAGTAATTACCTTCGTCAATAGTAATTACCTTTACCAGACGTCGAACCACTTGTCGTTTCACATTACAGGCGTCGAACCACTTGTCGTTTCACATTATAGGCGTCGAACCACTTGTCGTTTCACATTATAGGCGTCAAACCACTTTTCTTTTCACATCATCAGTCGTCAAGCCACTTGCCTTTTCACACGGCAGGTGCTAAGCTAGAAATCTTCTATAAATAGAGGCCTAGTGCTTCATTATTTTCACACAATTCATTCAAGCTATATAGAGAGAAAGTAGAGAGAATAAAGAGAAAGAAGAAGAGTATTTTGTTACTACTGCTTCTTCTGCAAAGATTCAATCTCCTACCGAAAGTAAGGGGTGTTATTCTTTCTTATTCATGAAGAGAGCTGTTGTTATTCCATTGCTTATTATTACATTGGAATAACTTTGTATACGTGGTTTACCCTATACTTGGTGACATTCTTCTATTATTTCATTGGAACATCCACGTGCGTGTGTTTTACACGGACACTGGTTAAAATCTTTATTATTATTCCGTTGGAACATCACATCATGTGTTTTACACCGGACTGGTTAAAATCTTTATTATTATTCCGTTGGAACATCCATGCATGTGTTTTAGGACAGGACTTCGGGTCCGCCTCTTTATTATTATTACATTGGAACATCACATCGTGTGTTTTACACCGAAACTGGTTTCGTCTTTATTATTATACATTGGAACATCCTGTCTGCATGCGCTTTTCTGTGGGAATTCGGGTTCCGATTATTTATTATACATTGGAATAACTTTGCTTTTGTGTGGTTTATCGCATGCATAATGATTTCTTTTGTTATTCTATTCTTTATTATACCAAGTTGGTTAAAACTTTGACTTCTATACTCCATGAAATTAGTGGAATATCCTTGATATTTGCGTTTCATCCAAAGATCTTTTCATTGAAATATTCTTACGATCATTCTTGAATTTTACTCTACAAAAAAGATTATCATGTTGATAATTTGGACGTTAATAATTCCCGGATAAAATAATTCTTGAACTTGTTTTATTGAATTCTTATATCATTGTCATCATCCTCATGTTTATATTATGTTGAAAGTCATACGTGGTTTTGTAGTGCATAGATGGACTTGGTATGATTATGACCGAGAGACTATTCGGTGTAATCATGACCGTAATGTTACAAATGATGTGATAAAACCCTCGATGGCCGTAGTAGTGCATTGGTGGATAGTTGTTGGCATGATCATGACCATTAATGAATACACAAATATTCTTGGCCGTGAGTGCATGAATAATTGTGGTCGTGATACTAAAGAATATCCTTGGCGGTAGAAAAAGGGGTGATTCGATGATGTGGAATATTTATGAAAATTTGAGTCTCAACTATAATGTTGATGAAAAACCTTTTAAAACCTAAAAGATAGTAGACTTTATTTTCTACTTGACTCTTTTAATGGATTGCATATTCCGCTGCAGTTAAACTGGTTGTCTATTGTATTTTATCAGTTTAACATTGTTGAAGACTATTGATAATTTATTTTGCATTATCTTAGTCATAATATTTCTTACTGGGCTAGTTGAGCTCACCCTTTCTTTCACTGTTCTCTTCAGGAAATGAGAATATAGCTGGGACGAGTCGGGGAAACGAGTGATGGTCCTGAAGATAGCATTAGTAGTCCTCACTATTTTGTGAAATAGTGTGATAATAATTGTAATGAGGACTCCTTTTTGAGTTTGTATAATATCTAGTAGACGATATTTGTATTTAAACTCACAGTTTATGTATTAAGTTGTATTTAAATTCTGTACCATATAAGTGGCGACCCAAGATGGGTGATGTATACCTAATTTTGGGGGCGTCACACTCACAATGAAAATAACTCAGACGACGTGGTTATTATAGAAAACGTAGTACCAGATCAGGAGATGGTGGAGCTGACAGATAGTGATTCGGACACTAAAGTTGAAGTTGAACATGCATTAACAGAGGTGCAGGATCTGAGGAACAAGGTTTCTTCTCTAGAAAAGCTGTGGGAAATAGAAAAGCTATTAAATAGTTAACTGCGTCAGGCGTTAATAGAAACAATGGAAGAACAAGATAAGCTTAAAATCTAAATTGATCAGATGGGAGCCGCAAGCAACACATCGTGTGTGAGCTCCGAGTAAGAAGGGGAAAAGAAAGATAGAAGACCATGACTTAGGAAAATCCGATAAGAAGAAAGGGAAAAGAATATGTTACCTTTGTGGCCATGAGGGACATACCACTCTATATTGTCCCGACTATATATTAGGAGCATGTTTTATCTGTGGGATAGAAGGTCATCAAGCGAAAGGTTATTCAAGAAAAAGGCATAGTGAATTGGTAGTATAGGTTCTGTTGTGTAGGTCTGATTAATGTAATATATATGATTAGTATGTTGTGTAATGAAATGTTCCCAACTTTTGGTATTAGTCTAGGCAGTAAATCCCGACTTTTGTAGTCACAAAGGGATGAAAGATGTTTAAAGCAGTATGTGCTATTCTATGTAAAGTATTCGCTAAATGAATATGAATCTAAGTTTGAGTAATGAGATGAGTTAATATACTAAACTTATATGATAAGATTTAGAATGTAAAGAATAATATATGGTTTTACTTAACCAGATAATGCCGCCAAGACGTCAAATTCGAAACCAAAGGGCAGAAGAGTTTGTCAATAACGTTGAGGAACAACAATAAGCAGACCCGATGCAGTACTTTGCAAATATGGTAGCACAAGCTATACATCAAGGAATGCCAGTCGCAAGGAACCAGCCGGACAACCGCTAAGCTAACTTTAAAGATTTCAAGGCTATGGGACCGCCCGAATTCAAAGGGACAACTGACCCTGTAGAAGCGCAGACTTGGGTTAAAGAGATTGAGAAGGCGTTCGTAATAGCTAGGGTAACTGAGGGGCAAAAGACCGCTTTTGCCACCTACATGATGAAGGGTGAGGCAAATTTTTGGTGGGAAGCGAATCAGGCGAGGGCAGGAGAAGGTGTAGTTACATGGGATAGGTTTAAGACACTGTTATTCGAGAACTATTTTTCATCTAGTATGCAGGCTAGGATGGAGGTAAGATTTTTAGAGTTGAAGCAGGAGAATATGATGTTGTCCGAATACGCCGAAAAATTCAATGAGTTGGCTAGGTTTGCTCCGCATCAAGTTGATACGGAGGCTAAGAAAGCTAGAAGGTTTGAGCTGGGATAAAAACACCGGCTCTACAACAAGCAAGGTGGCGATGTTGCAAAAATCCTACATTTCGCAAAAGACTCATGGATAAGGCTATTATTCTTTGAGGAGGAGTGAGGACATGAGCCTCTACAACAAGGAGAGAAAGAACAAGAGTAAGGTCGAAGGAACTGGGAAGGTGGAAGTTAATAGCGGGAGTAGCGGTGGTAGTAGCAAAAGGAAGGGAAGCAATTTTGGAAGTATTCAGGTGAAGTAGGAAGGAGTTAAGAAGCAAGCTGTGCAGTGTGAAAACTGTGGGAAGAACCATTATGGGGAATGTCTAAAGGGAAAATTTGTATGCTATAAGTGCGGGCATGAGGGCCATATCTCTCCCAACTGCCCCAATCCTAGGATGAACAGTGGGTGTTTTCTATGTGGATCGACTGATCACAAGGTGAAGGATTGTTCGAAGAGGATGACGGAGGCAGGGAGTGTGAATACTGGAAAGGGCAATGGAACTCTAGCAATCACGGGACCTACGTCATCGAGCAAGCCAACAAAATCAATTGCGAGGGTTTTCAACATGACGGTCCAGGATACCATAGCAACTGGTGGTGCAATTCTAGGTATTATTCGTCTAACTTTTATTTTCTTATGCATGAATTTCATATATATAGTAAATTATTTTATAAAGAAATTTTGAAGAAGGAATTTGAGTTCTTTTAGAAATCAAATTTCTGTTTAATCAGATCGACAAGCTTTAGGTGAATAGGTTAAAGATCAGTACGATCATTTATGATCAAGATTTACTTGCAATGATTGTATATGCTACGTACACTTGTATGTGTAGGTTTTAAAATGGTGATTCCGGGGACGGAATCTTTATAAAGGAGGATGAATGTAACAACCCAATATTTTCTATACAAATAAATTAGAAATTTTGTGTATAATTTTTTTTTATTATTATTAAAATAAATATGGGGAATATGTGCCAAGATAATGTGTGTATGTATTTCTGTGACATATTTATTACATGAATAATTTTAAATAATTTATTTTAGAATTATTGATTATTATAAATTATATTCTTATAATAATTAATTTTATTATGAGAAATGTTTTTATTAATTATTTTCCATGAAAATATAATCATATATTATTTATATAATATATGAAATGATTTTAAATTATTATAATAATTACTTTATTATATGAATTTTAGTATATATTATTAATTAATTATTTTAACTTAATTAATAAGGTTAAGTATGACAGATAAATCAGATATGGAATCCAAACCCTAATTTTGGATTTTGATCAAAGAATGAGAATAATAACATAATATTATTTATATTTTGATATTTCAGTGCTATAATTATATACTGTAGGTATGTGGACTGACAATGATTTGTCAGTTATGGTGTATTATGTCAAACCCTAGTTTTACTATGGAAACCATAATTTAAAACTCAATTGTGAGTTCAAGACGATTATATATAAGCGTGTTGTATGATTTTTGCGATTTACTAGTCAACCCTAATTAACATGTAGATGTATTAATTTCTTGAAATTCCAATTATTAATTATAAACCCTAATTGCTAAATTAGCAAGGATAATTATAATTATTATATAATAGACCCTAATGATTAGAACCCTAATTAAATTAAGAAAACCCTAATTATAAATTTGACAAACTAATTATATTTTATTTTTAAACCCTAAATAAACAATTTGGGTAACATGTATTAAAATTGTTAGACTATGATTATTACATGGCCCAAAACAATTATGGAAGAAGCCCAAAAGAAATAAAATACAAGCCCAAACTTAGTCCACTTGATTAAGGGTATTTTAGACCTTTGATTTATCTAATTTGTGCATTAAAATAAAACCAAAATGGAGGAGATAATGGGGGCAAAGGGGACCAGCCATATTAAACCTTTTAGGGCAACAAATTATGCTAATCAAGTTTCCTTAAATAGTAACTCTTACATCAAGTACATAGGTGGTCTTTAGCGACAGATTATTTATAAAAATCATATTTTTATTAAATAATTATAGAAAATTAGTTTTTAATTATTAAAAATACATTATAAATTACAAAAAAAATATTTTAAAGTCCGAAAATTATATTTTAATTATTTTGGATATACTTCACAAATATTTAATATTTTGGAATATTAAAGGTATTTAATTAATTTAATAATTATATTAAATAAATTATTTAAAAATGATTTTAATACTTGAAAAATCATTTAAAATTATATTATGGAATAAGAAAATATTTTAAGTTATTTTTAATGACTTTTAATATTTTATGATAAATTTCATTAATTAATTAATATTAATGATAATTTAATTATTTAATAAATAAATTAAATAAATAATTTATAATATGATTTTATTATATTAAAATCATTTTAAATAATAATAAGGTATTTAAGAATATTTTAAGTTATAAAATATAACTTTCAATATTTAAAGGTGAATTTAATTAATTAATTATTATTAATGATATTAAGTTATTTAATAATTATATTAAATAAATTAGTTTAAAAATGATTTTAATATTATAAAATGGTTTTAATTTTATAAATATATTAAATATATAGTTTAAAAATGGTTTTATTGATTTAAAAATAATTTAGAAAGGATATAAATGAATTAAAATATTTTAAGTTATACTTAATGACTTTTAATATTTGATAGATAGTACATTAATATTTAAATATTAATGGTAATTATTTATAAAAGATCTTAAATGTTTTAAAAATCATTCGAGGTAATATTAATACTTTAAAAATATTCTAAGTTATTATAAATAACTTTAATATTTTGGTAATGGTTTCATTAATAGTTTAGTATTAATTAAATACTAATGATAAGAGAATTGTTTGATATTTAAATTATTTAATAATGATTCCGGTGTTTGAAAATTCATGATAAGTTATGATAAATGTTTAAAAAAATTATTATAAGTCATTTAAAATAATATGACTGATATTTACAGATATTGAGTTATAGAATAGAGTCTTAGACTCGATAATTACCCGATAAAGCTGTCAGTTGCATTACATCGACATATTTCAGAAATTAATCTAGACTTAGATATTTTGACTGTATTAATGTTTGTTTGTGATGCAATAACTGTTGAATATGTGTGATAATGTGATTAGGTTATGTCGATTGCTGTAAATGCAAGATTATATGTTATAGTATATTGTTCTAATAAGCGAATAATCCGATTAATGATAGGTCGTGATATAAAATATAAAACTAAGTCACAGATTATAAGCAAAGCAAGATCGTGCAAGTATCCTACCTTTGCATTTCTTTTATGCAATGGACATGAGTAAGAATGTTTCGTAATTATATTATTATTGTATAAATTATTAACCCTATATTATATACACTCATTGATTATCAACATGTTAGTATATGGTAATTGGATATATATATCATGTTCGATAATTTCTATAAATGGTTATACAAGTGTCCCCACTTGGATAATCATTATATTTAACCACATGTTGATACACCTTTGTTAATTACCCGTATATATATATATATATAATTATAGATTATTGTTGAATAAGATAAAACCTACCTATTATCCAACCGAATTGCTTTGGTTTGAACCCACGACAAGTATGAACATCCCATTCATGGTAAAAAATTTTTATGTGCCCAAGGCAACTGAAGAGAGTGAACGATAATATCATTCTTGTAATGTAGTATTGATCAATCTACAGGTACAACGAAATGATCACCCTCATGCCCGTAAGTTATGATGGTTTCTGAGATGAAGTCTTGTTTAACCTTTTCAAAAAATGAAAACAATGTTCATAGTATGTCCCCTTAACCCTATTTATAGATAAGATGTAGTTTTCATTTGAAAGAGGGTTGTTATGTTATTATTATTTTCAGATTACTTCACAACTATTGATTTGTTGTAGAAGGGTAGTATAAAGAAAACCTTTAAAATTTTTTTTTATATATATATATAATTGATATTATTTCATGGGCACTCAAATGCTCATCCTTGCAGTAATTTAAATGTTTTTTCAGCTAAGTGTGAACAACCTGAAGGCTCTATTAGGAGCAAGGGAAAGGGAAAGGTTGCTGAATGATTTCAATGTTATTCTATGTAATAGTTTAATATTATTAAGACAACGTTACATATTTAATATCATGTATTGTAAGGAATGATTAAAGGTTACGTACTTGGGAGCTAGACTTTGATAATTATGTAAATTAAGTTTAATATTTATATTATTGCTATTATTATTAGTATTATTCCGCTCATAGAAATGGTATCGTAAAGCACCGAGTTTGGGTTTCAAGTACCTTGATTTGGGGGCTTTACAGCGCCAGTTAGCTGACATAGAAATCTAGGTCTCGTTTTTGGGATTGTTTGATTAGATTTCTTTCCTTATTTTTAGGATTTTACATATCTGTTATATTTCTACTATAGTTAGGACTCTTTTTTAGACGAGAATTTTGTTCCTAAAGCAGTTATCTATTCCTTATTGGATTCTAGGGTTTTGCTTATTATTATAAATAAGTCATAAGAATGTAATTCATAGAACAATTCAATTATTTAGATTATCATTATTCTTGTGAGTTTATTCTCTGCTTTTATTCTCTGCTTTTGGTTCTTTGAAGACTTTCTAAGTATTTTCTTAGTTATTTCTTTGAGATTCAATTTGACTTGTCATACAACAATTCATAGTTGTGTGTGGCGTCTTCTACCGCATCAATCGTCGATTATATCGAGATTACCGCTTCAATATAAGTGAGGGGTCAATGTGTCGTTGGTGTCCATTCAACGCAAATTTTTGAATGAGAGCAATTGTACCAAGATTACCGTCTGAATATAGATGTTGCAAGAAATTCACCCAACAACTGTGCTAGAATTGATTTGGGCAACGACCATCTCATGCAAGCGTGTCGTGGAGTCTATCATTTTTCCCTTTCCAAATCAAGCTCTAACTTCTCCTCTCCTTATTCTTCCCTAATTCTACCCCAAATCCTAATCCTTATCATACTCGTATTTGAAATTTAAGTAGGCACACTTAGAAGGGGGGTTGAATAAGTGTAGGAACAAACAATGTCAAACTTTTTGAATAAATAAAAATTCCTTTGGATATTCAATGCAGGAGGCTGGATTCCAAATCCTTATAAAACAAAGTATTAAGACAAGATGTTAAGTTGATTTAAAACTTTGTAGAATGTTTAATTTAGAAACTTAGTCTTTTTCAAAATATGATTATGTGAGTATAATTTGGAGAATCAATTTTGTAAATTTATAGATATTGAATGCAGACTGCTGAATTAATGGTTAATGAATGATGAGAAAATTTAGTACAATAATCAATCACACAAACACAAGAATTTTAACGTGGTTCAACTACTACCCTCTATAATAGTAGCCTAATCCACGTCCAATACCAACTAGTATTGGAGACTCACTTTTATTAATTAACTTTGATTACAATATAAGTTTCAACCACTTGAGCACCTTTGCTCCTTGTGCACCTATGCATTCCCAAGCACCTTTGCTTTCTTCAAACTTGATTGTAACAAAACAGTAATCCAAACTAGATTACAAACACATTTAGATAAAATCAATTGTATGAGAAATTAAAATGCAAATAGAGGTCTATTGATCAAAGCAATTAATCGCTTAGCAAATACAAGGCTCTATTATGCAATGATGAGCAAGAAGGATATTACCAGATTATATGCTATAAGATCACCTCGGAAGTTAACCTCAGAAACTTCTTCAATACGATTGCAATTAGCAGTAGGAAGAAGATAAAGAAGAAACACACGTTACTGTTATCTAAGTATATCAAATGAAGTAAGTATTTCTTAATCTTTCTTGTCATTAGATCCAGTTCTTTTATAAGTAAAGCCGAGTACATTGCTATCGTTGCATGATGCCTATCCTGTAATATGACCGTTTGAGACAAATTGCGTAAATCATGCATTTTAGGATAATATCCAGATTATGTGCCAATCACAATATGATCAAATCCTTTCCATATATATGGCTACCGTAGCAAGAAAGATATTATGAGCAATTTGAGATATTTATATATATATATATATATATATATATATATATATATATCATGTGATTGATAAAAGGTTTAGGCTTGATTGGGTGCCCATCACGTGGTGAAAACATATCTCTTACAACTCCTATTTTATATCCTGTATTGTTATAGGTAGATTCGCTAGAATTACGTAACAATATGTATCAGCCACTTAATTTCTGGAAATACTATAATCTATTGATTACCTTTCAAAAACATCCACTAACTTATTACCATATATGATTTACCAGAAAGTGGGTTGGGGGGAATAACCAATAGATTCCTTAGATTATAAAGCATGAGTTAAGGAAATTACTTTTAAACATTTACTCCATGATCTTAGTGAATCTGTCTAACAAATTTTGGTAACAATATTTAGCTTAATTTTTTAAACACATTTTACCCCGGACTAATTAATTTATTAGAAGAATATGATCAAAATAATTATATGTATATATGTAATGCATATGCCCTAAAGTCTTATATTGACAAATAATTAATGCTAAGATCTTACATATATTTCCTAGGACTCAAAGTGTCGTTCATCCTTTAAAGACTTCAAGTCTTTATATTTTCCTCCTCGATGTTCTTGTATTGCCATTTCTTTTCCTGAAATTTCATAGAGCATGATTAGGGGAATAATATGGTGATCATCAAACATTTAGGATAAAGTATGACATAAGTCACCTTTCTCCCCCTTTTTAATGATGATGTAACAATCCAGAATTTTAAATTATAATTTTAACTATTTATTGAATTATATAAATATTTAATTAAAATATTTAATTGATGTGTTATTGTTGAATAAATATTTGTTTAATTTGATTTGATTTGATTAATTATTTGTTAAATAAATAATTAATGAGTGAAGGAAGGAAAAAATTAATTATTATGAGATAATATTTTAATTTAATTTAATAATTAAATTAGAGAGTTGATAGGATTAAATGAATTATTGCAATGTTTTTAATTTAATTGGTAATAAAAGTGTGATAATAAACTATGCTATAAATGGGTTATTAAAATAAATTAAAGAAGTTTAATTTAGTTTTTGCCAAAAAGGCTTAAAGATATTAATTCTTTAATTTTTAAAGAGTTTTTACCAAACAAAGCCTTATGGTTTTTGGATTTTTGAATTTTGAATTATAATTATAATAAATAAAATAAGTAAAATAAATTAAATAATAAATAAAATAAATTTATAACCTATACGTTATATTTTTTTGGTAACTGATATTATTTAGTGTGCGTATTATGGCCACATCGGTTTCTTTTCATTCTACGCATACTTACTTATCAGTTTTGGTTTACACGAGTTGAGTCATTTGTTACACTGAGGAAGAAAGTTGCAGAGAATTGAGAGACTAGAGTGAGTTAAGAGAAGAAAAGGTCTGTGAAGTTGCAAGTTTGTCTGTAATTGACAAGGAATAATAAGCAAAAGAAGGTATGATATATATATATATATATATATATATATGTGTGTGTGTGTGTGTGTGTGTGTTTTTACGACATGAATTTTCAAGCTTTGTGAATCAAGTTTTCTGGAATTGTTGATATACAACTTGTTTTGATGATTATATATAATTGTGATGTTAGAACTAACATCTAGATAAGAAAATAGTGTACCAAATTGCTTTCTTTACGCTTAAGAGAAAGAAATTGGTATTTTACAATGAAATTATGTATGAAACTTAGCTTGTAGGAGTATCAAAATTAATATTTGATTGTGAGCTAATTGTGAAATTGAACCTTGAATATGAAAATTTGTTAAGAAATGAAGAGAACGTAGTTTGAATGAATCAATTTGGTGTATAATTATGGTTACAGTGTTAATTTTGTCAAACTATGTCAAAATTGGAGTTTTGGTTTAAAACAGGCCATTCAAAGATTTCTGAAGTTGTTGTTTAGTTGTTTTAAATTAATATATGTATGATGGGTAACGTTTATGTGTAGTTATGTAAGTTATACGTGTTAATTTAGGTGCTAGAAGTTTTTTAAGCAGTCAAAAGTAGCTTTGTTTATGTTCTTTGTGTTCAACACTGTAATTTAACCGCAGTCACAAGTCTCAAGTCTCGCCACAAAGACCAAACTCGCTCCACATCGCTAAACTCGCTGCTCGCGCTTTAATGCCTTTATCTGGACTTGTCTCGCGCCAACCTTAGTTCTAATCGTGGAAATGTTAAATACTGTTAGTTAGTAGTATGGCCCAAAAAATTATTTTCTTATACACAGAGTCTGTAATTGTTGTTATGATGCAATATTATGACAATTAAAAATTTAATTTATTAATTGTGATATTATAGTGCTAAGAAAGAGAATATAATTAACACTTAATGAGTTTTGTTACTAATGTAACTTGACTATGTGGTTAAAAATTAGGCCATACATGAAATATGTACTTACTTGTATACAGAGTATCTGTAGTGACTAATTGTGTGCTAATGATATGTGATTAGGATATTGTGAATCAAACTGTTACGGTCTAGCTTAAACGCAAGATAAGTTTTGTAACCTAAACTTTCTCTATGCAAGTTTCTTAACTCTAATTATATTGTGCGAGCTCCTAAATCTTACCTTTGATATTGAGCCAGTTGTTTTTCTAATATTTAACTTGTTATTTAGCATGCAAGTTTCTAAATTTTGATACACTAATATTGAACAAGTTTTGTCGTTCAACTTACTATTGTTATGCATGCTCAATACTCAATCTTGAATAAGATGTTAACCTTAGCTTAATATTGTTTAAGCAAGGTATGTTATGTTATTCAATGCTTATGCTTTTAGTTCATTCCTAAAGCATGACCTTACTATGCAATGTTGATTCATTTATGACTTATTTCCTAGCGCATTGTTAACATTTTATTTAACTAATCCTTAGTTAATGTTCGTTAAACTCTAAATTACCTTAAAACTTATCCAAACCAAACTTACTTTGGTGCGGACTTGTATTCTAAATATTGAGATGAACAACCCTATTATAGAGGATAATTTACGCATATCGTTGAAATGTTTGTGAACAATACATTGTACGAAGGGCTGATCCCCCTAAGTACGAGGAGTCCCTATAGTCTTATGACTGTTAAAGTTTAGGTTGAAAGAATACTTAAACTATGGACATAGTTCATGGTCTTTTGACCATCAGTTATATATTTAAATTCTATTCCTGATTATTATTTTTGAAGTACCTTATTCATTTCTAGTGAGCCTATTCATTTGGCAATTGATATGATGCTTATTCATTGTCATTTCAAGTGAGCCTTGTTTGCTCACTCTTGCTTATATTAATATTATAGATAAAGTTGAGAAGGTTGATGAACATACAACCAGTAAAGGGAAAGGGAAGAAAAGCAAGTATTGAAGACTTGTAAAACCGTTAGTTTTTATGTTGTTGGACTTTATTTTAAATCTTATGATGTAATTATTTAATTTTCCGCATATGATGTTTTTATTTAAAGGTTAGATAACCTGGGAGATTTTGTTGAACTTATTGATGTAACCCTTAAATGAGATGGTTTATTATTAAACTTTATTATGTTTAGGTTGTTAGATATGAATGTTTTTATCAAGTAGCACCAAATCTGATGGAAATGAAGTACCCGAATTTGGGGGTGTCACAAGTTGGTATCAAAGCTGTAGGTTATGAGCCTTAGGTGGGGAAAAGCCTTAGGAAGTAACCTTTGAAAAAGATAGTGTTGATAAACTCTTATCGAGTTTTAAGGAAGAAGTAATAAAACACTTATGTGCTTATGTGATTACAACTTATGTGCTCGTGAGTATCGAGTAGTAATGATTAGTAATTAAAACTTAAAATGTTGTTGTCAGGATGTCTAATGTAGGAGAATCTAGTCAGGCTAGGGAGGAAGGATCCCAGATGCCTAGAGAAGAGGAGCCTCGAGATATTCAGTGGTTTTGGGAACAACTACTACCACGGAAAACATCTCTATTGGTCATGATGAGTTGAAAGGGGAGGGGTTACCTAATGAGGATTATGAGATAGAGACGGACGAGGAGGACCTTGAGGAGCTGCCACAGTTGAATGGTGATGAGGAGGACGAGGAGGAAGAGATTCCACTTAACTGATCGTCGTCAGATGTATGCATAACGGTGTACGATCACAATGTGGAACTTCAGGATAGCATCGAGGAGTTGAGAGAGACAGTAGCTGAATAACAGACCTCAATAGTGCAGAAGGACAACGAGATCCAGGATCTAGAAGAATGTTTGAGTAATGTCGAAGAGAAGCTGGTCCATACTGAAGGAGGAAACGAGCAACTGACAGAGGAGAACGCAGAACTGAAGAACAAGCTGAAGGAAGAGTCTACTAATAGGGCAAGAGCCGAAGACGCGCACGAAGAAGCTACTAAACGAGCTAGGGTAGCAGAGAGAGATGTACAAGTGAAGAAAATCAAGATGGAAGAGATGGATAATGTTTTCAACAATGTGATCAATCGAGCTCAAGATCGGGTCATGGGTTATCCGATTCGGATTCGAGATGATGTTATCAGATGTGACGCCCCCAAAATAGGTCCAATCCATCCAACCTATTCTGAGTCGCCAAATACATGGTACAGAAAAAACTACAACTTTATTACTATAATTGTCGTGCAAAATACAACAATCATATATCTTGTGAGTTTTAATACCAATCGTAACTCATGTCCCAACTATGGACAACACCTCACATTGATACATTATATAAACGTACAATCAATAACTATTTTTGAAATTAAAATCTTTGGGAAGTACTCAAGAAACCTTCGCATTCAGGAGGCCATAAATCTAAGTTATGGAGGTCTAGAGAATTATGTTGATCGCCCCCAAAATAGTATTACATCACCCATTCTTCGTGAAGTTGACATATAACTATCACCATTGTAAACAATTGAAAATTATATTTATTATTACAACAAGAAACTGTGAGTTTGAATACAAATATTATCTTCTAGACAATATCTATACTCAAATAAATCATCATCACATTTATTGATACATTATTTTACAAAATGGTGAGGACTACTAAATAACTCTCTAGAACCTTCATTCCATACCCCACTGTACTCACTATATTCTCGCCTCCTCGAGAAGAAAAATGGAACAAAAGGAAAAGGGTGAGCTCAACTAGCCCAAGTAAAAAATATTATGACTAAGATAATATACAACAAATTATCGTTAGTCTTCAACAAGGAAAAATATAATAGAATACAATAGGCAACAAATTTTAAATCAATATTCGAAATGAAATAATAATTCATTAGAAGAGTTAAGTAGAGAATGCAAACTACTATCTTCTATGTATGAATTTAAAAGTTCATCATCTATCTTTTATCTCGTAACATCAATCAATATATATCTCGAATCAAATATTCATCTTTGCACTTCACAGCCAAAGATATTCATCATTGGTGGTCATGTTCATCTAAACACACTGCTCATCTTTGCACTCTGGGCCAAAGATATTCATCAGAAATCATTCATCTTTGCACTATGTGCCAAAGATATTCAATAATATCATCATTTAAGACCGAGGATGATGAAAAATATTTTTGAAGAAAACGAATCCGGTGAAACAAAATGACAAGGATTAAGGATTAAGGATTCAGTACTTTGTTTTATCCATGTCCAAAAATACCTCAAAATAATAATCGGTGGTGTAAAATTCAAGAATGATCAAAACATGGATACAATCAAAGCTAGTATCCATAATAGATATTTTAGATGAAAAGGAAAATTTTCATTTTCGATGAATAGTGTCGTATTCAGTAAATAGTGTGAAGATATCGTGAATAAAGTGTCGTATACGTGAATAGTAACTCACACCAAAAGTTCCAAATTTGATAAAACTTTAGATCAATATTTTAGCATAATGATATTGAAGAAATAATATCATTTACAAAAAAAATTATATCCCTTACCTCGAAAGACATTACTTCTAAATTTGAAACAGGATATAAGCTATGAATGACTTGAACTTTCACCGATAGCAATACTCAAAATTATACTCAAAATACTCACAAGAATATTTCGATAATATAGAGAGAGAAAACTTCAGTTTCTGGTGTGATTTTCAATTCTAACCTAAGCACCCTATTTATAGGAAAATGCTTAGAACACCAAAGTAGAAAATTTATTAAAATATTAATATATATATATATATATATATATATATATATCTTCTTCACGCACACCTTTGAATCAAATTCAAAGAATTGAACACATGCCTCACACATGCAAAAAAAACGTTTTTGTAAAAAAAAATATTTAAAACTTCAAAATTAATTATTTTGGAGCTTGAACTTCAATAATTAATAATAAATAGCCCTTTTGTCGGAAAATTCAAATCTTGCGAATTTTTATAGGAAATTCAATTCTCTACAACTTTGCAGAAGAAAGTTTTTCTAAATTCCAAATAGAAATTGACTTAAATCCACAAACGGGCAATTTTACAAGCTATAATCAAATTTCATCAAGAAATGGGGTCCAAACACATAAAACATGCTTTAAATATTTTGGTAACAAAATACCCATCAACATATATACTCATATATCCCACATTCATCGTAAAAATATCATCATTATTATATTATTAAAATATAATAATATATTTAAATGAATTATTTTATAAGAAAAAGATAAAATTTTAATTTTCAACAATTGTCACATTAAAAATTTTCTCTATCTATATCCACATAAAATCAATATTTTTCTCATCATATGAATCAATAATTAATTATTCACAAATAATATTACGTAATCACAATATCGACAACCGTGCAGTTCTCAGAAAGAGGGGCTTTCCATTAAGAATTTCTCTCATCTTTGCGCGCGCAATTAGGTGACCAAACCTCTCCTTAGACAGTAACTTTCTAGACATTGCCAATAATGTTATCTAATAATATTATTCGATAATATGAATTATTGCTTTGATAATGGAAAATAATGTGTAGTGACAATTATTGAAACAACAATAATATAAAATATCAACGCAAAGAATTATTGAATCAATAAAATAAAACATTGAATAAGTAATTATCGTAACAATTATTGAGTAGTGCCTTCACGTAAGAATCAATAATTGGTGCAATCGTGTGCTACTCGTGTTTTAACCACCGAGTATTTTTTAACAAGATAATTCAGTAATAACTACGCTGCGTTATTTTTAAACAACTTATATTTGTCATTTTCTTCATCCAATCGCTTTTTCGTTATGGGGCCCACAAAAGATCAAGGCCGTGCCGCATTTAATATTCCCCGACAAAGAAGAATATTCCACGACCAAACGAATATTCCCCGACAACAATGAATATTTTATAACCACTTGCTTATTTTGAAATATTTGCGTATTTTACCCATAACTATCCACATTAATCAAATCAACCCTTACTATTTCAAAATAGAGAAATTAAATTTCATTAATAATAAGTTGGGGTCTTACAACCTCCCTCCTTATGAAATTTCATCCTCGAAATTGACGTACGTACCTGGTGTTTCGTAAAGGTGAGGATACCTCACTTTCATTTCCGTTTCTAACTCCCGTGTCATTTCCTCTATAGCATGGTTCCTCCACAAAACTTTAACTTGTGGTATGACCTTCGTCGTAGGGACATGCTCCTTCCTATCCAAGATCTTAACGGTACCTCCTCATACGTTAAGTCTTGGCTATCTCATCCGGTTCTAACTCAATATAGCGTGGTTTGGGTCTTTCACATATTTTTAAGTATGAGATATGTGAAACACATTATGAACACGAGACATACTTGAGGTAACGCGAGTCTATAGGCTACATTTCCTACTCGGTCAAGAATTTGAAATGGACCAATAAATCGTGGATTGAGCTTTCCTCTCTTCCCAAATCTTGTAACTTCCTTCCATGGAGCAACTCGCATCAATACATGATCCCTATACTAAATTCCACGTCCTTTTCGATGAAGATCCGCGATAACTCTTTTGTCGATCTTGTGCCGCTTTGTATATCGTTGTCGAAGTCATTTGGATCTTTTCGGTAGTCATAATACGCATTCTAACTCGGGTCCCAACAATGTTGTTTCACCCACCTCATCCCAACATATTGAGAAGCGACACATTCGTCCATATAATGCTTCAAATGGAGCCACACCTATACTTGCTCGATAAGCTGTTGTTGTAGGAGAATTCCACCAATGGTAAATACTTATCCCAAGCGCCCTTGAAGTCTAGGACACGAGTCTTAATAGATCTTCAAGAGTTTGAATAGTCCTCTCTCGATTGTCCGTCCGTTTGAGGATGGTATGCAGCCGAATCAATAATCCGTGCCCATAGCTTTTTGCAAGCTAACCCAAAATCTTGAAGTGAATCTTGGGTCACGATCCGAAACTATGGATATTGGCATGCCATGCAACCTCACAATCTCATTTACATATATACTAGCAAGACGTTCAAGGGAATAAGTCTCCCGTATCAGCAAGAAATTAGCAGACTTGGTTAATCTATCAACAATAACCCAAATAGCATTGATGCCTTGAGAAACCGTAGGAAGACCCGTAACAAAATCCATGGTAATGTGTTCCCACTTCCATTTCGGAATATCAAGTGGTTGCAACGGACCCTTAGGTACTAGATGCTCCGCCTTTACACGTTGGCAAGTTAAACACATCAAGATAAACTTTGCAATCTCTCTTTTCATATTGTTCCACCAAAATGTATATCGAAGATCACGATACATTTTAGTACTTCCAGGATGGATTGCAAATGGTGTATTGTGTGCCTCCATCATAATCTTGTACTTCAAATCAGAGTCGTTAGGAACACAAAGTCTGGAGTGGACTCAAAGTATTCCTTCTTCATCAATTCTCGCTTCCGGAATAACTCCTTCTTGTACTTTCTTCTTCTTATGCATCATCCGCCCTGCGGTGTGGCTCGAGCAACCTTAACTTTTTCTATTAAAGTTGGCTCTATGCGTATACTTGACATCATCGCACTTATTCCACGCATATGATCTCTTCTTCTACTCAACGTCATACCACTACCACGTTCGCTTTTTCCGGGATGGTATTGAATAGTGTGGTCGTAGTCTTTCAATAGCTCGAGCCAACGTCGCTGCCGCATGTTGAGTTCTTTTTGAGTGAAGAAATATTTAAGGCTTTTATGGTCTGAATATATCTCCACTTTCTCCCCATATAGATAGTGCCTCCATATCTTTAGCATGAAAACGACTGCTGCCAACTCTAGATCATGAGTAGGATAATTCCTCTCATACTCTTTAAGTTGTCGCGAAGCATAGGCTATGACTTTCCCACGTTGCATGAGAACACATCCTAACCCTTTGCTCGAAGCATCAGAGATAACAAATCCATCCGAACCGGATGGTATTGTTAGAACAGTGCCAAAATAAGTCTCCTCTTAAGCTCTTGGAAACACTTCTCGCATTCTTCGCTCCAAACGAATTTTGTATCCTTCCGAGTTAATTTGAGTTAATGGAGTAGCGATTTGAAAACCTTTCCACGAATCTCCGATAATAACCAAACTAAACCCGTAAAACTACGTACTTTTGATCCACCGAACCGGTTGCTCCCAACTTTGTATTGCTTCAATCTTCGCCGGGTCCACGGATACTCCATGTTTTGACACCACGTGCCCAAGAAATGCTACTTCCTCAAGCCAGAACTCGCATTTCTTCAATTTGGCATATAGTTTGTTTTCACGAAGCCTTTGGAGTACCAGCTTTAAATGGTGCTCATGATCTTCATGACTTTTGGAATATATGAGGATGTCATCAATAAAGACAACAACGAATTGATCCAAATATTCCTTGAATACTCGATTCATCATATCCATGAAAGCCGCAGAGCATTAGTCAATTCGAAAGACATGACTAAGAATCCATAATGCCCGTCATCGAAGTTCTAAAGGCGTCTTTGGAATATCCTCGGTTCTAATCTTCAAATTGATGATATCCGAATGAAGATCGATCTTTGAAAAAAATTGTGCCCCTTGCATTTGGTCAAACAAGTCATCAATACGAGGTAGAGGATACCTATTCTTGATGGTGACATGGTTCAATTCCAGATAGTCAATACAAAGTCGCATACTCCGTCTTTCTTCTTTATGAATAAAATAGGAGCACCCCAAGGAGATGTACTAGGGCCGAATGAAATCGATGTCCAACAATTCCCATAGTTGGAGCTTTAACTCCACGAAGTTCAATAGGAGCCATTCGATATGGGGTTTTAGAAATGGGCTTTGTACCGAGTTCAAGATCAATAAAGAATTCAACTTCACGTTATGGGGGTAGACCGGGAAGTTCTTCAGGAAATACGTCAGGAAAGTCAATAATAACAGGAATATTATTCAAATTTGATGTGTCTTTATTCAAATCCATAACATGGGCTAAGAAAGCTTGACATTCGTTTTTCAATAAACGAATAACTTTATGATTAGATATGATAGTGATTGATTTTAATGGTTTAGTTGCTTGAATTCGAACAACGGGTTGGTTAGGAATATGAAAACTAACAACCTTATTTAAAATAATCAATTTTGGCATGATGAGTAGTTAACCAATCAATCCCTAAAATCACATCAAAAGCAAGTATCTTTAAAGAGATAAGGTCAATGTGTAAGGTGATGGTGCCAACTTGAATCAAACAAGATTTATAAACAGTGGATGTGATGAAAGTTTCTCCTAACGGAGTTTCCACAGATAGGTCAAAGTCTAATTTTTCTGGAGTCAAATTTAAACGTTGAGCACAAGTAGGAGAGATAAATGAATGGGTAGCACTGGTATCTAGTAAAGTATAAACTTCACAAGAATTTATGATTAGCTTACCCGTGATCACCTTGTTTGGGTTCTCGCATTTTGACCGATCACAACAAGCGCTCTTCCGGAACCGTTGACTTTGACTTTTTTCCGGGACGACCTTTTTAAGTCACCATCCTCATTGAACTAGGTTTCGCCACCGCATAATCTCGAGCGATATGTCTTTCCTTTCCATAATTATAGCATACCTTGAACTGTTGTGGATAGTTTGGACCGATATGTCCCTCTTTCCGCATTTATAGCATATGATGGGTGGTCGTTCTCCTCCCTTAGAACCGATTCTTCTTGCAAAGACTTTGTCGTCTTCACATGGTCGTTGTTAAATCTCCTCTTTTAAAATCTCCTCTCGACTCGCTTCTTCTATTTTCATGGCTATGATTACCACCCGGAGTGGTTACCATTTTGTCAAAGTTTTTTCTTTCTCCATTTGGTTATCGTTTTTTTGTTGATCGCTATCTCCAGATGATCCACGGTTGTGGTCCTTAGTTGGCCGTACTCGTTATCTCGCTCTAATAATTGAGCCACATTTTACAACATCCGAATGGAGAGAAAATTTATGAGAAATGAGATATTGACGTATCTTAGGGTTTCAAACCTCTAAGAAACATTTCGTCATCACGTTCCCCATTCTCCACCAAATGAGGTGCAAACCTAGATAACTCGCAAACTTTGCCTCGCATCTTTGAGACACCGTTATGTTGTTTTGCTCTAACTGATGAACTCCACTTCCTTCATATGACGAACACTTTCGAGGAAAGTATTTGTCATTAAATAGTTTCTAAAATGTCTCCCAAGATATCTTTGAGTCAAATTTGGATGGGTACGCTTCACGCACTCCCACCGAGATCCGCCTCACCACGCGGAACATAAAGGTGGCGAATGGAACATTCTGTTCCTCCGTGCATCCCAAGACATCGAATATCTTGGTAATTTTGTTTGACCCATGTTTCCGCCATGATCGGATCGGCTTTCCCTTAAATTTCGGTGGTCCCAACTCTTTGAATCGCTGCTGGTTGTGACAACCCGTGAATTGCTATCATTTCCTCCTCAGATTTTGAACACGAGTCTCCTCGTTCGATTTTGCATGAAGCGCAAAAAGCTTCTAAACATCCCTCGTTCATCATCGCTTCGGTGGTGTTGTTCGCGGGAGGAACATTGCCACACTGTTGCACGCTTCTCCTCGTTGGTGAGTACAGCGTCTCCACGGTCTCATTTCCATTGTTAATATTCTCGGTCGATATTCTCAAATCATCGTCATAAAATAAGGATTAATTAAGGAAATCAATATATCACATAATATCCTTATATATCTTGACCAACTAACAAATAAGCTTAGGTAGGACACACTAGCGAAGGATTTACTCGTCTCTCCCTCCTAGTTCAATTCCCGATCTCCGCCGAGAGAGATCATATCCCTAAGATCTCGATACCAACCGTGACGCCCCCAAAATAGGTATACATCACCCATTACGAGTTGTCAATACATGGTACGTAAAAACAACTACAACTTTATTATTACAACAAGAAAGCTGTGAGTTTGAATACAAATATTATCTTCTAGACAATATCTATACTCAAATAAATCCTCATCACATTTATTGATACATTATTTTACAAAAATGGTGAGGACTACTAAACAACTCTCTAGAACCTTCATTCCATACCCCACTCAGCATTTTCGCTATATTCTCGCCTCCCGAGAAGAAAAAAATGGACAAAAAAGGAAAAGGTGAGCTCAACTAGCCGAGTAAAAAAATATTATGACTAAGATAATATACAACAAATTATGGTTAGTCTTCAACAGGAAAAATCTAATAGAATACAATAGACAACAAATTTTAAATCAATATTTACAATGAAATAATAATTCATTAGAAGAGTTAAGTAGAGAATGCAAACTACTATCTTCTATGTATGAATTTAAAAGTTCATCATCTATCTTTTATCCCTGTAACATCAATCAATATATATCTGGAATCAAATATTCATCTTTGCACTATAGGCCAAAGATATTCATCAGTTGGTCATGTTCATCTAAACACCTGTTCATCTTTGTACTACGGGCCAAAGATATTCATCAGAAATCATTCATCTTTGCACTACAGGCCAAAGATATTCAATAATATCATCATTTAAGACTGAGGATGATGAAAAATATTTTTGAAGAAATGAATCCAGTGAAACAAAATGACAAGGATTAAGGATTAAGGATTCGTACTTTGTTTTATCCATGTCCAAAAATACCTCAAAAATAATCATAGTGGTGTAAAATTCAAGAATGATCAAAACATGGATACAATCAAATCTAGTATCCACAATAGATATTTTAGACGAAAAGGGAAAATTTTCATTTTTCGATGAATGAATAAGTGTCGTATTAAGTAAATAGTGTAAGATACGTGAATAGTGTCGATACGTGAATAAGTAACTGAATAGTAACACCAAAATTTCCAAATTTGATAAAAACTTTAGATCAATATTTTAGCATAATGATATTGAAGAAATAATATCATTTCAAAAAAAAATAATATCCCTTTCCTCGTAAAGACAATACTTCTAGCTGAAACACCAGATATAGGCTATGACTTGAACTTGCACCGTATAGCAATACTCAAAATTATACTCAAAATACTCACAAGAATACGCTCGATAATATAGAGAGAAAACTTGACTTCAGCGGTGTGATTTTCAATTCTAATCTAAGCACCCTATTTATAGGAAAATGCTAGAACAACAAAAAGTAGAAAATTTATTAAAATATTAATATATATATATATATATAATCTTCACACACATCTTTGAATCTAAAATTCAGCAATTGAACACATGCCTCACACATGCAAAAAACGTTTTTTGTAAAAAAAATATTTAAAACTTCAAAAATTAATTATTTTGGAGCTTCAGAACTTCAATAATTCATAATAAATAGCCCTTTTGTCAGAAAATTTGAATCTCGCAACCTTTTATAGGAAATTCAATTCTCTACAACTTTGCAGAAGAAAGTTTTTCCAAATTCCAAATAAAAATTGACCGAAATCCACAAACGGACGATTTTATAGGCTATAATCAAATTTCAGTCAAGAAATGGGGTCCATCGACACATAAAACATGCTTTAAATATTTTTGGTAACAAAAATACTCCTCCTCCACATATACTCATATATCCCACATTCATCGTAAAAATATCATCATTATTATATTATTAAAATATAATAATATATTTAAATGAATTATTTTATCAGAAAAAGATAAAATTTTAATTTTCAACAATTGTCACATTAAAAATTTTCTCCATCTATATCCACATAAAATCAATATTTTTCTCATCATATGAATCAATAATTAATTATTCACAAATAATATTCTGTAATCACAATATTGACAAACAGTGCGGTTCCTCAGAAAGAGGGGCTTTCAATAAGAATTTCTCCTTCATGCGCCGCAATTAGGTGACCAAGCCTCTCCTTAGACAAAACTTTCTAGACATTGCCAATAATGTTATCTAATAATATTATTCAGATAATATGAATTATTGCTTTGATAATGGAAAATAATGTGTAGTGACAATTATTGAAACAACAAAGAATATAAAATATCATATAACAATTATTGAATCAATAAAATAAAATCTTTGAGCAAAGAATTCATCGTAATAATTATTGAGAAAGTGCATTCTTACGTAAGAATCAATAATTGGTGCAATACCACATTATCAGCTACTTGTTATGTTTGTAATATTCAAGAACGCAATCAAATTGCATAAAAAAGTGCGGAAGCGATGTAAAAATCGAGTTTAAAATTTTACAAACCATATACCCGGATCACCCTTTATGCATAATTATTAATTAAACGAAAAGATAAAGAATAAAATCATACCCTTGAAGATCGAGCTTCCTGTACAAGTTCACCTCCAAATCCTTTTCGCGCTCAACTTGAATCCACCCGGGTTTGGTTCCTTTCTTTGATCAACGTTAGCCACCCATATGTTTGGCCTCTGAGGTGATCCACCAAGGAAAAAAATAAAGATTCAAGAAGAAGGGTATTGGCTCAAACCCTAGTTTTTCCTATCTGTATAGAAAAAGGGTCGTACTCTCCAACAATTGGAATATTACGTATATATTTTGATATCCGATATAAGACTCTCTTATAAAGATATCAAGTAACCTTATTTAATAAAATAAGGTATTATTTAATTAAACTTTTTAATTAAATGGACTCCCTAATCTTATTAAGGATAATTAATTAAACTCCTTTAACTAATTTTCCTCCTAATCCTATTAGGAATAAATGAGAGTACTTATATTAAATTAATTTCTAAACTCTTTAGAAATTAAAATAATAATAATAATTGTAATAATATTAATAAGACTCTCTTATTAATTTATATTTAATATTTCTAAAATATTAAATAATAAATATTAAGCTATTTAATTTATTCTATCACCATAGATTAAATTAAATATACTTAACATATTATTACGATTATGCCATTAACTTCTTAAATAATTATTCTTCCTTTTATGGTGTGACCCTTTAGGTTCTCCATATTAAACCGGTTGTGAATAAATCAATTAGAACAATTCTAATCTTATTTAAATAAATAAATTAATCAATTAATTTATTTAAATAAATAATATTTATTCTACAATAGGGATAAGCCTCCCTAGCGATCAACGACTTTCCAGATAATATAGATTTCAACATTAATCATAAAAAAACCTTTGAGTAAATAGTTACCGTACAATTCAATCCTTCCACCATACAATGTCCCAATTAAATATAAGACATGGAATTCTTTGTCAAGTCTTATTTTATTTAATTATATGTATTTCGATCCTTAAATGCACAACTCAAATAATGCAAATTAGAAACTCCTTTCTAATTTCATTCTCGCCGCCAAGGACTACTAGGTTGTCATTTATCGAATCAAATAGGACATTCTCTTCTTTTATTAGAAGTGGTAGATTCTTTATTGATCATACATTATCTCCATGTACAACTTATTATACCCAAGCATACCCTTTGATATACCCTAAGGGTCTTAAGGAATAAGTCAAAGTATAACTCATCATACACAAGATACTATGATGATCTCAAGTCCAAGGATCACTTGTACTACTATCACTACAGGAATTCCTATTGACAAGCAAGTAAAACTCCATTAGGTATTCCTTAGCGAGCCACGCTCAAATGAACTTATTCTCTAATAAGCACCTACATACTTGCTTTAGTGTCTCCACACAAATGATCATGAGATCAATCATCCTCATCCAATGAGCAAGCAACGATGTATTCAATCTATCCGGATTCACTAATCCCCAATTTAGTAATCCAATGATTGGGAACTATTTTAGTTTTAAGCTTTCTAAGAATTTAGATCTCATTAGAATGATCATCATCATTATTCTAAAAGCATTGCTTAAAACTATGGGTTTATCACATATTATAAAAAAAGATCATGTAGATAATTAAAAGCCTTTAATAAATTAATACTTTTTATTAATAAATGAATAAGATTGTTACAAAGTATATGCTTTATCATCAAACATGATTGCTTTGTGTGCATACTACTTTCAATCTCCCACTTGCACTAAAGCCAATCGCCATGGTGTATCTTATACTCTTCTTCTCTAAGTGACGATTATATCTGTTGTTGGATAAGCTTTAGTTAATGGATATGTAATGTTGTTCTTGAGAGTCCACCATCTCTATAGTGATTTCCCATCTTTCAATGATTCTAATAATCAAATGAAAGTGCCACAACACATGTTTAGATCCAAGATGAGACTTAGGAACTATTCCTAGTTCTGTAATGAACTTTTAATCCAAACAATCAACTTGCAGCTTCATTTATAGCTATATACTTTGTCTTTATCACTAAACCAGAACTCTTTCTTTGTTTGGAACCTTTCAATTCATCGCACCACTTTTCAAGATAACGCTTTACCTTAAAGTGGATTTTTTCGTCATCTTGGTCTCATTTGAAAAACTTGAGTCATTAAGCCTCTAGTTTTAATTTAGACCCACCATGAATATGATCACATCCTTAGTGCTTGGGTTAATCACTTTAAGATGTTTTTCAACGACTCATAGTGAACTTCTCCATAATATGACCGATCAACATCGGGTCTCGTACATTTCATTGCATACATGATTGTCACTCATGCGACTCTCTCTTTTCGAGAGTCCGTGGGGACTATTAGAGAGATACACTCCATAGCTCATCGACATGAGACATCTCTTGAGTTTGCCATGCTAAACGACTTTAGCATCAAATGAATATCGTTCCTTGGGTTAAAGTCGAGGATCCTTTTAAATCTATCTATATAGATTTGTATCCCCAATTAAGATACTCTTCCCAAATCATTCATGGAGGAATGTTTAGACAACTTTATCTTTACTTCGATTGTAGCATTAGTATGTCATTCCTTATCCGTAGTATATCAACATATAATACTAGGAATGTCACGACGCTCCCAATCGTCCCTTTGTACACACTAGAACTCTTACCTCATCAGATGTAACTCTGGATCATCATCTTCTATGATGCGTACCTCATCATCATCATCCATGATGAATCCATACCTCTAGGTATTTTTGGTACTATTCTAGATTTACGATTCGGTTTGTGGTACAATAGGTCTATCTATGTGTTCCTCTTATTTGACTTATAGTATTTTGTGGTTCTTGAACTCTTCAAGATCTATTATCCTCCCACTAGCCCCTTTTAATGATAAACACCTTTATCTTAGAAGGGAGCGTGTTTTGTAACAAACACCTTTTGCTAAGTAGAATTATAGAACATATACCCTAAACTTACTTTAGGATGTCCCACAAATCTATACATGTCAAATCTTGTCCCAAGCTTATCCTTCGAAACCTTTTCACATAAGTTGGACAACCCCTTATCTTAACATACTTAAGATTAGGAATCCTCCCTGTCCATAACTTTTATGGAGTCTTCAATGGATTTTGAGGTTACCTTTTCAGTAGATATGCAACCATTTCTAGGACACATGATCCTAGAAGGATCTTTGGAATGTCGGTAAAATCATTATGGACCGCACCATGTCCAACAAGGTACGATTTTTCCATTCAAATACATCAATCAATTATTCGTATCGGGATGTGTCCATTATGAGAAAACCATTTGAGATGATCTAGAAACTTATTGCACAAGTATTTATTCCTTGATCTAATCAAAGAATCTTAATACTTTGCCAATTTGTTTTTCACTTCAATTCTTTGAACCTTTCAAATAATTCATACTTGTATTTCAAACAAATACACACATTCAACTCTTTGAATGATCATCTCCTTTTCTTATACTAGTTTGTTCAATTTGCAAAATATATTTTCACGTAAGTCAAGTATACAAAATTTATTAAGTAATATTCCAGTTCTATACAAAACATTATTATTATAAATAGAACAACAATTGTTCTTAATTATAATACCAAAAATTTTATTGTCCAACAATAAAATGGAAATAATGTTTCTAACAAGAATTTGAATACAATAACAACTTATTGACTTAATAGATTTGCCCGTAGGCAGTGCTAAACTATAAGTTTCTATAGCTAATGCAGCAACCTTTGCTACATTTTCCACACATAGGATTACTTATCTTTGTTTAACTTTCTACTTCTGCTTGGTCCCTTCATAAATCTATATTTATGATAACCAAAGTCGGTATCCAATACCAAAGTAGAACCTTGACTTAAAGAAAAAATTATTTTAAATCATGAACAAATTTGTATTTGTAACCAAAACTTCACTAAGCTTCTTTGGTTAGCCTCTGCAAGATGCTTCTCGCAGTTTCTTTCCAAATTGTCGTGCTTATTGCGAGTGGAAGCAAACTCCTTTTCTATCCGTGACGCTTTTGTTCTTTATTATCCTTTGTTTTTGCTTTTTTCATTTACCTTCTTTGAATCGTTCTTCTTTTCGGAAGATCCTTTGGCCCCTACCAAGAAGACTTGATCTTTCTTGGTTGAAAGTGACTCTCAACATTTTTCAACATGTTAAGCAAATCAATGAGGTCGATATCTAGCTTGTTCATATGAAAAATTCACAACAATTGTGAAAGGAGTCCGGAGTGAGTGCAAGATCAAATCTTGGCTCAACTCTCCATCCATGACAAAAACTCGTTGTCCTAATTGATCAATCAAATTGATAATATTAAGGACTTTTTTATCTGCATCTTATAGTGTCATTGGCCATTCTAGATCGGAAGAGCTCCTTAGATATCTCGATATCTATCAAATCCTACTTTCCTCACCATCAACTACTTGATGTGCGGGGAATATAGTAGAGCATCCATAGTTTCATCCGACATCGTATTCAAGCTCGTTATTTCTCATGGATGCGAGCATGATGCATCGAGCCAATCTGTGCATCATCTTGCCACTTTCTAAAAGTAGCAATCTCTTTCTCAGAGGCATTATCGCAACCATTGCGAGGATAGGCGTATTAAGGACATAAGATAGCTTTTCAACTATGAGAACTATTCTCAAATTCCTTAACCAATCCGCTTAATTCTTGGCCTCGTTAATTTAGCATCTAATATGCTTCGCAAATGATAGTAATTTTAGACATTGTAAAATTTCAGTAAATGAATTTGTAATTAACAACATTTTAACATACATTCTTTTATTAATTACCAAAATAATTTAGGTCTTGTTTTAAATTGGTATCTCCCACTATTTTCTTCAAACTATATTACCTCACTTATATAGTTTCTACAAAATCTAATTAAAGATTTACTAGTGAGAATAAGGATCCCATTTCAAATGTATATAGCCTTGTGGTGACACAACAAACTATATATAAATAAATAGGTAGACAACTTTTGTCAATTACATCAACTATGCAACTCCTTTTCTTTTGCCTCTTAGATTATTTTGATCAAGTGGTGGCACATCCGAATCAAAATTATCCAAGTTAAGTCCGACCTAGCACTCCATATATTCAAAAAGAAAAATATCATCCTTGTGGTGACACAACAAAATAATATTGTTCAATTTTCTTTATAAGCATCAAATGTGATAAATTAACATCTTAAATACTTAATATACTTGTCTTGTGGTGACACAACAAACTCATATTAAATATTTAATACTCTATTAATTTTATCATGCTAGAAAAGGCTTAACGCTCGATATTCCAAATATCTTTGAACGCTTAGGACTTAATATAAAAATTTGAGGGTTTGTTATTAATTTGTCTCATCTTGTTTAGCGCACGCATATATATATATAAATACGCGTTATATTAATGAACACATGCTAAGCATGTTTGCATAATATAATATATATAGTATAAACATGCACATATAGAATACTATATTCTACCCGGATTGATTATGGACTTTTATTCTAGTTTGGTTCACTAGAGCCACCAAGTGAACCAAAAGGTCAAACCCTAGGGGTGCAAGAAATAATATTTAAATATAACTATTACATTTAAAACCGGGCTCCATTACAAACGGGTCTTCAAGCGCCTCCTTGCTTCCTTGATCTCCAATTCTTCAAAATTAATTCTAACTATTCCTATTACAAAACTATTTAAAATAAATAGAAACCTTGATTAAATCGAGGGAAGTACATAGGAGGAGATAGAATTTACATTAAGAAAAAAATTAGAGAAGGCAAGGTGCACGCAGACCCCATTTAATAAAACCCATACATTCATGCATCCAACTAAAATAAATCCAATCGCATTGGTCAATAGTCCATAATCAATCCCATTTATTATCATACATCATCATATGCATCGATAAATAACATTCATCTTATGAATAATAAACATTTAATATATATATTGATATCATTTAATGGACAAATTTAGTTAGTATAAAATCTAATTTTGAATCAAAATAAACTCCTTTATTTTAATCCAAATTTAAATCAAAATAAAACTATTTTATTTTAATTTATCCAATTTTGAATAAAATAAACTATTTTATTTTAATCAAAATCTTTAATCAAAATAAACTCCTTTATTTTAATTAATTATGAATCCAATTACATATAAAAAAATAAATAACTCCTTTATTAAAGGAAACACGGATTCTCTTTTCTATTCACAAATAAACTCCTTTATTTTGAATAATATGAAATCTTATTTCATATCTAAATAAACTCCTTTATTTAAGAAAATTAGGATTCTCTTTCCTATTCACAAATAAACTCTTTTATTTTGAATAATATGAAATCTTATTTCATATCTAAATAAACTCCTTTATTTAAGGAAATTGGGATTCTCTTTCCTATTCACAAATAAACCTTTTATTTTTGAATAATATGAAATCTAATTTCATATCAAAATAAACTCCTTTATTTAAGGAAAAATAGAATCCAATTTCAACTCTAATTAGTTATCATGTAATCCAATTCCAACTCTAATTAGTTAGCATGAAATTTAATTTTAAAATTAAAATAAACCTTTTATTTTAAGATTAAAATAAACTTTTATTTTAATATTAAAATAAACTTTATTTTAATTATAAAATAATTAAGGATAATATATATATATATATATTAATATATATATATATATATATATATATATATATATATATATAAATATATATATATAATTAAAGATTCCTTTCAAATTCAATTAGTTAGCAAATTATTTGTAACTTTAAATCATAAGCACGTGGGCTACCATTATTGATTTCCGTGAATTGTTGCCTTGATTTTTAATATTTTACCCTTTTTTTTTTTTTTTTTTTTAAAGCTGTTAACATGCTTTTCTTGAAATCATGTATAACATATTATGATTTCCTTGAAACTTTAAAGTCATGATTCACGTTAATTATTAATGGCATATGTCAAGGATTCCAATCATCTTATTATATTCAAGGATTGAATATATCCGCAGTAGTGGGGTCTCTTCGTAATATTAACGCTACTTAATAATAAAACGGAAAAGTGAGTACCGTGTTTAACAAAAGCTTCGCAAAAAAAATTAATTTTCATTTTTTTTTAAAAAATTTTATACAATAAATTATGCCCAATTAAATTGTTCTAAACACATATCAATATACATATCAAATTAAAACAATTAATAATTCGCATAAAGGTTTGGCTCTGATGCCACTGTTAGGTTTGTAATATTCAAGAACGCAATCAAATTGCATAAAAGTGCGGAAGCGTGTAAAAATCAGAGTTTAAAATTTTACAAACCATATACCCGGATCACCCTTTATGCATAATTATTAATTAAACGAAAAGATAAAGAATAAAATCATACCCTTGAAGATCGAGCTTCCTCAGGTACAAGTTCACCTCCAAATCCTTTCGCTCAACTTGAATCCACGGGTTTGGTTCCTTTCTTTCGATCAACGTTAGCCACCCATATGTTTGGCCTCTAGAGGTGATCCACCAAGGAAAATAAAGATTCAAGAAGAAGGGTATTGCTCAAACCCTAGTTTTTCCTATCTATCTCTATAGAAAAAGGGCGTTTCCAACAATTGGAATTATCAGATATATTTTGATATCGATATAAGACTCCTCTTATAAAGATATCAAGTAACCTTATTTAATAAAATAAGATATTATTTAATTAAACTCTTTTAATTAAATGGGCTCCCTAATCTTATTAGGATAATTAATTAAACTCCTTTAACTAATTTTTCCTCCTAATCCTATTAGGAATAAATGAGAGTACTTATATTAAATTAATTTCTAAACTCTTTTAGAAATTAAAATAATAATAATAATTGTAATAATATTAATAAGACTCCTCTTATTAATTTATATTTAATATTTCTAAAATATTAAATAATAAATATTAAGCTATTTAATTTATTCTATCACCATAGATTAAATTAAATATACTTAACATATTATTACGATTATGCCATTAACTTCTTAAATAATTATTCTTCCTTTTATGGTGTGACCCTTTAGGTTCTCCATATTAACCGGTTGTGAATAAATCAATTAGAACAATTCTAATCTTATTTAAATAAATAAATTAAACAATTAATTTATTTAAATAAATTATATTTATTCTACAATAGGGATAAGCCTCCCTAGCGATCAATGACTTTCCGGATAATATAGATTTCAACATTAATCATAAAAGAACCTTTGAGTAAATAGTTACTTGACAATTCAATCCTTCCACCATACAATGTCCCAATTAAATATAAGACATGGAATTACTGTCAAGTCTTATTTTATTTAATTATATGTATTTCGATCCTTAAATGCACAATTCCAAATAATGCAAATTAGAAACTCCTTTCTAATTTCATTCTGGCTTGGCCAAGGACTACTGGGTTGTCATTTATCGAATCACATAGGACATTTCTCTTCTTTTATTAGAAGTGGTAGATTCTTTATTGATCATACATTATCTCCATGTACAACTTATTATACCCAAGCATACCCTTTGATATACCCTAAGGGTCTTAGGAATAAGTCAAAGTATAACTCATCATAAACAAGATACTATGATGATCTCAAGTCCAAGGATCACTTGTACTACTATCACTACAGAATTCCTATTATCGACAGCAAGTAAAACTCCATTAGGTATTCCTTAGCTTAGCCAATGCTCAAATGAACTTATTCTCTAATAAGCACCTACATACTTGCTTTTAGTGTCTCCACACAAATGATCATGAGATCAATCATCCTCATCCAATGAGAAAGCAACTTATGTACCAATCTATCTGGATTCACTAATCCCCAATTTAGTAATCCAATGATTGGGAACTATTTTAGTTTTAAGCTTTCTAAGAATTTAGATCTCATTAGAATGATCATCATCATTATTCTAAAAGCATTGCTTAAAACTATGGGTTTATCACATATTATAAAACAACATCATGTAGATAATTAAAAGCCTTTAATAAATTAATACTTTTTATTAATAAATGAATAAGATTGTTACAAAGTATATGCTTTATCATCAAACATGATTGGCTTGTGTGCATACTACTTTCACTACTGTATTTTAACCACCGAGTATTTTAACAGTATTAACGGTAACAACTACGCCGTTATTTTTAAACAACTTATATTTGTCGTTTTCTTCATCCAATCGCTTTTCGTTATGGGGCCCATAAAAAGATCGTTGTCATTGCATTTAATATTTCCGACACGTTAAAGAATATTCCACGACCAAACGAATATTCCCCGACAACAATGAATATTTTATAACCACTTGCTTATTTTGAAATATTTGCGTATTTTACCCATAACTATCCACATTAATCAAATCAACCCTTACTATTTCAAAATAGAGAAATTAAATTTCATTAATAATAAGTTGGGGTCTTACACCATAAATCTAAGTTATGATAGATATCATATGTCTAGAGAATTATCCTTGGTTGATCTAATAGACCCCAAAGAAAAATGAGAAGATTACTATTATGTTCCTTCTAATGGTGAGTCTTCTCTTGACATATAACTATCTCCATTGTCTTCAGTTGAAAATTATATTTCAAATCATATAGGTACTGCTCGTAGATATACTCAGCAAGTGGATGTGCATAACCCTGTCTTATAATAACTCGTAGGTTATTAGACATCTTGTATGATAGTGGCAAAACACCCTTCCAAAGTTGGGTTCACCTTACCCTATTCGGTTCACCAAAATTAAATATCAAATGACGTATACAATACGACACACTTATCTAAAGTTCTTAATAAAATTATTTCCATACTATTTAGGGAAAACCTCAACAGCTATAGACCACCGTTCTATTCCCCTGTTATCCCCGCTCGACCTAGCCACACTCTTAATACCTGAAAGGAATTGTGAAGCAAAAGGCTGAGCACAACTAGCTTAGTAAAGAATATCATGACTAAAGATAATTAAATTATCAATAGCCTTTATCAGTAATAAATCAGAGATTTAGAACATATGGTAGATGATAAAACTTTTCAACCATAGTTGCAGCGGAACGAGCAATCCATTAAAAGAGTCAAATAGACCATAATGTCTATTATATTCTCTATGTTAAAAGTCCACCAATAATGTTTTATCCCTGTAACATCAATCAACAGTTCATATCCACAATCAAATGAATAACTCATAATCATATTTATGGTTCCAAATTCTTCTTCTCATCCAGGATGAAGATAATTTACATCACCTGTCTTTACCTAAAACATCAAAGATCATGGTTATAACAATTCACAGTTCTTGTTCATAATCATACTAATAAGTTCATCTTTGCACTACGGGCCAATAATATTCATTAACAGTTCATCTTTGCACTACATGCCAAAGATATTCAGCAACATGTCATCTTTGTACTACGGGCCAAAGATATTCAACAACAGGTCATCTTTGCACTACGGGCCAAAGATATTCATCAACAATTCATCTTTGCACTACAGGCCAAAGATATTAATATCTCAAAGGAATACATAATCATTTCAGAATTTATATAAACAATAATTATAACCATGTTGATCAATTCACCTTTGCACTTAAGCTAAAAATATTTAATTGTAAATTCAATGGTCATGATCATACCAGTCAACAATTCATCTTTGTACTACTGGCCAAAGAGAACCCATAGTCACGATCATACCAATAATCTACCCATCATTACACTCAAGTCAAAGAGAAATTTCTTCACCAGGGTTATAAAAATGTTATATATGACAATAAAAATAATATGATCAAAACATGGATTTAATTTCAAGAGTAAGATTCATAAATCAACAATAATTTGGTCAGAAAAAGAAATCAATTTTATCGTGAAGAGTACCCCGTGAATAGTAACTCGTGAATAGTAACTCCGATACAAAAAGATAAACTTTCACACTAAAATTCATATTAATATTTATAACACCTTAATCCAAATGTTTATAAATCACTTAATAATCTCGTAATCTAATATCATTAATATTACCACAATATCTTAATCATTTCTTAAACTTATAAACAATTTATTTTAATTGTTTACACTTTACTAATTAATGCATTTAATCATCCTAAAATGCTAAACTCATAAGATTTCATCACCAATAACCAACAACCTCATCAAAAATCAAGATATACCATATATAGGATTCCCAAGCCATAAAATCCTATTTTTAATTTTGTTACTTCACATAACATATTTAATTCATTTACTCATAACTAGTCCATTTTCATGAAAAATACCAAATCAGTTCAAAAAATATTACTTTTCTCGGGATTTAGCATAATATAGCCCTATATTAAATATATATTTTCTCGAATTTTTAAAATTCATTTACTATTTTTCACATGGCCAAAGCGCGAATATTTAGACATTTATCATAAATTGTACTTTTGTCCAAAAATTCCAAAATTTCTGTAATATACTTGATGTTATATAGATGTACTGCCAATAAAAATTTCACCAATTTTGGAGTTAACCACAAGGAGTTATAAGGGTTTACTTTTAAAATAGTCTTTTCTCATAAAATCCATAACTCCTAATCTATACATCCAAAAATTGCCATTTTTGGACACAATCAGGAAAACTCATCAAATTACCATTTTAAATTTTTCCAGAATTTTTGAAGATCAGAAAAAATTACGAAACTGAAGAAACATAATAACCCTTAAAATCTCATACCTCAAAAGAGCAGTACTTCTGACCGGAATGTAAAGCCGAAGGAACCTTGCACTGAATAGCAACTCTCAAAGTATCTAAATACTCACAAAATACGCTTGATAATATAGAGAGAGAAAGAGAGAAAGCTTATGTTTCTGGTGTAATTTTTAATTCTAACTCAGCACTCTATTTATATAAAAATGTTAGCACGCCGAAGCAGATTTGACCTGCTACCTGATGGCTTTACCTGCTACTATTGCCACCCACCACATTTGAATTAGAATTTTAACACATTTCTTCACCAACCATAGGTTGGGCCCACGCATTCTAGAATTTTCCACCAAAATGATAAATTCCGAAACTTCAACAATTTCTAAACCAGCCACCTCTTAAAATTCATAACAATTTTTACGTTTATTTTTAACGGTTCAAAATTTGTGGACATATACTCAACTTATATATGTATAACATATGCAAAAATCACAACGATCCAACGGTCGGATTAAAAATTATAACTCACGTAATATATCACAAGAACACTGGTTTGATTTTTAATACCTCCTTTCCGACAAAAATACTGATAAAACATCTCAACATTAATTCCTTCATTTATAACCACATAAATAAATCCATCATTTATATCCGCATCAAATAAATATTTTCTTATCATATAAATCAATAATTAATTATTCACAAATAATATTATAGAATCACAATAATGATAACCAGACAGTTCCTAGGAAAGAGGGGGCTATCCAATAAGGATTTCTCCTTACTGGCGCACAATTAGGTGACCAAACCTCTCATTGACAGAACTTTTTAGATATTGTCAATAATGCTATCTAATAATATTATTCAAATAATATGAATTATTGATCTAATAATGGGAAATACTGTGCAATGACAATTATTGAAACAACAATAATATAAACTATCAACGCAAAGAATTATTGAATCAATAAAATAGAATATTGAGCAAGAATTATTGTAACAATTATTGAGCAAAGGCTTTCACGTAAGAATCAATAATTCAAAAATATTGTGCAATACTGGTGCTACATCTTTGTGCAACCACGATATTACATCGTATTTTAACCACCGGGTATTCCACAAAGTTGTTAACAGAATAACTACTACTGTTATTTATAAAAACTCAAACTTGTCGCTTTTCTTCATCCGACGGTTTATTCATTTATGAGGCCCTAAATGATCGCGCTTACTGTATGAATATTCCCGACAACAAGAATATTCCACGATCAAACGAATATTTCTCGACAGAAATGAGTATTTTATAACCACTTGCGTATTTTGAAAATTTTACATATATCACCCTTATCTTTAAACTTTTATCAATTTAATCATTTACTGAATAATAATTATAAGAAAAATTGAATACTTTTATTTCATAAAATTCAGGGTCTTACATTGTACATATTAGATCGCCGAACAATGTTCCGTATTATGGAAGAAGAGTGTCGTAAGGCTATGAAGTATTTTAGTAGGCCGTCATAAATGTACTTATGTGATTAATGATATATAAATCCCAAGTGTTATGTAACCTATGGGATATAATGATGATGTTATCCTGGAACTTTAGTAGTTTAGGAAAATAATGTAAATAGTAGTGACGCTATTGTTCTTATGTTTTCTAAAAGATTAGGAATGAATAAAAGTTATTATTTTATTCAAAGTGTTATGTGTTATGTGATAATCTTTTATGGTGTGCAAATTAAATAGAAAATACTTAAAAGGAATTGTGCAATAATCTAATGAGTGTATTTGAAAAGAAAATGCCTCCAAGAAGACGTCAGCCATAACAAAGAACCCCTGAGGATCTACCAACAATAACAATGCGGAAGCTAACCCTGTTCAGCAGTTAGTTACGTTACTAATGGGTGTGTTGCAGAATCAACCGCAGAATCAAGCTATGACATTTAAGGACTTCAAGGCGGTGGGACCACAAAAATTTCGTGGGTCCATGAATCTGGTTGAGGCAAAGACTTGGATTACTGGAGATAGAGAAAGTGTTTGATGTAGCTAGAGTAGGTGAGAACCAGAAGACTGCTTTTTAACATTCATGTTAAAAGCAGAAGGGGTTATTGGTTGCAAACCAATAAAACTCGAGGAGGACAAGGGGTGATGACTTGTGATAGGTTTAAAGAGATATTCTTTGAGACCTATTTCCTAGAGAGTTCAAAGAATCAGATGGAGGTACAATTTCTGAACTAAAATAGGGATTAATGACGGTATCAAATTATGCTGCAAAATTTAATGAGTTGGCGATGTTTGCGTCATATCAAGTCAACACGGATGAGCGCGGAGATTTGAACAGGAACTGAAACCCTGGTTGTACAGTAGGGTCTCCCTGTTCCAGCTAAAGACTTTCGCGGTGGTGCTTGAGAAGGCAATTCTCGCTGAGGGTGGAGGTGAGGCTGTGATAAAGTACAATTAAGAACAGAGAAAGAAAAAGAATGAAAGTGAAGGTCAGAATGGTGGTGGTGGGAGTAGTGGAAATGGTAACAATAACCTGAAGAGAAAATGGAATGGAAATGTGGGTTCTGGAAACCAGCAGGGTAACCAGCAGAAGAAAAAGTTTGAAGCATGTGCTACGTGCGTAAAGTTTCACGTGGGTGTATGCTTAAGGGGGAAGCGTGTATGCTTTAACTGTGGCCAGGAGGGTCACATTGCCCCCAAATTGCAGCCAACCCAAGAAGAATGTTTGCTATATGTGCGGGTCGAAGGATCATTTTGCCCGCGAGTGCCCTAAGAAGAAACCTGAAGAGACAACGAGAATCAAGGGAGGTAGCAGTGGAGGCACATTGGCCATTGCAAGACCAACGTCATCAAACAAACCCACAGCCAGAACCTTCAATATGACTGTGCAGGATGCAATACAATCAAAAGATGTTGCGTCAGGTATTATCCCAATCAATGATATAGATGCTTATGTATTATTTGATTCGAGTGCTACTTGCTCGTTTATATCTGATGAATTTTCTAAGAGGTTAGCACTACACTAAAAATGGCCTCTAGTGAAGGAGATAAATCCTTCACTAGAGGCCCTATATCACTCACAAGTGATTAATTGCGAAGAAATATTTCCTTCACACGATTGCTCGTATTAGACCTCCTCGCAGTTGGGTATCTTTCGCTAAGTAGTAACTAAATGTTTTTTGTGAAGGATATATTGTGAATAACTCTTTTATTCACAAATTGTATTTGGTAATGGAATATTATTATTTAGTGAAAGATTAGTTTCCTTCACAAATAACATTTTAAGAAGGACTATTTGAAATTAGTGAATAACTTGATTCCCTCACAAATAATATATTGTGAGGAACAAATTTATTTAACGAGAGAATATTTTTCTTCACTAATTATAAATTGAGAATTTTTCTTCAAATTAGTGAGAAAATTCCTTCACAAATTATAAATTTGTAAATAAAAAATTAATTGCTAAATAATCAAAATTCATTGAAAATTATAATTGATTTATAAATCATTGATTTCATATTTATTATTATTATTATTATTAATCTCTATAAGAAATATTAAATTTATTTTTCAAGTAAATATAAATATTGTCATACTTTTTCAAACTAATTAATAAGCTAATGCATAAAGAGCTAATAAAATCAAAACTTTCATATAAATAGATCATAATACTCGAGTCACAATAACTACAAAATTTGTCATTGTATCTTGGTCTCACAAGGACCATAGTACCTACAAAATTTATTAACTAACATAAGAAAACTGAAAGAATATTAACAATGAACTAAAAGGAATAAAGTGACATGTTAGATCCACTTCATCATCATTTTCTTCAAGAAAATCAAGGTTGGACATGTAAACTTCATGCTGCAATAGAAACACCAAAATTTAATTTCAATAAGACGAAGAATAAGAAAAGAAAGAATTTTGTAAGCTCTCATCACAATCCACAATGTCATTTACAGTGCAACAATGGATGGCACAATGGCAGTCCAAGAAAGTATTAAAGTTAATCAGATGCTTATTCCCATTGAAACAAAAGCAATTCAGTTGTACCTGAATATTCAGACAAGTTTCAGATAGAAAAGGAAAACCTAGCACTCGTTCACGGTCTTCATATGGTAGGATAGTGCGAAAATAATCACACAAAAAAAAAGAAAAAGAAAAACTTATTCCACTAATAATATCATAAGAATAACATAACATATTTAAGAGTTAAGAAACCGCAAGAACAAAGTGTCGCATGAAAAAATCGCGAGAGAGATGCAACAACAAAAATCATTGCCTATAAGTACAATATTGCATAATACGTCTTCAATTTCGCAAAGAAAGGCTCCTTTTATTTGGGATTTCGTAGAAAATATGATTTTTCGTGTCTAAAATTCGAGATGAGATATATACACAAAAATAGTCTTGAATAAGTCTACAAATGATATTCGACATCCTAGTCCACTTAAGTAAAAAGTATAGATCTTAAGAAAGAAGCAGATACCTTCTTTAGGCCGTGGACTAGAAAGCAGAGAGTGCTATGAACCTCAGTGCTAAGCTTTTCTCGCCTCTTCTTTTCTGGCCATGATGTGATCTTGAGCTTGAGAAAGTTTGAGCACTGTCTTCGATCCTCTTAGCACCTTGAGAAGCTTTGGAAACATAATTTTGGTTCTCAAATGAACCTTGGGAGGTAATAAGATCAGTAGGTAAAGTAGTGGTACTTTTAGAAGGCAAACCCCATGTTTAGGTTTTTGCTTAAGCCTAAAGTTTCATTCTTTATTTTCTTATAACATATATCTGGAAGAACCCATCTCATTAGTCAAAACATACTGTTATGTTCTTTTACCTAGGGATGAATCACATTTTATACTAGTTAATATAATTGGATTATTCCACATATGATAATTATAAAGAAAATCAAACTAAGAAAGAGCAAAGAGAAAAGTTGGGATTAGCTCCCAAACCCAAGTGCAGATCAGCAGATCAGCATCTCGCACTCCTCCTCCTGAACCAACAAATGCCTTGTAGCAAGTTGACGTAGGGGGTTTATGGATCTAAGATTCTGCAAATAGAAGTTAAGACAACTTATTTCATTTCCCTAACTTATTCTATGTTTTTAATACATACCAGCTTGAAAAGGCAAAGAAAGACGATGCACTTTCAAACCTTAGCGATATCTTGCAGCAAGTTGAGGTAGGGTCATGCTAAAACAACCCTTCAACACAGGGCATAAACTTTGTTTCTACCGATTGTAAGGTGCTTTCATGGAAGAGAAATAATCACTGAAATAGTCCAAGTCTCCCATATATCTCCCAAGGTCCCATTTTCTTCAGTAAATCCAGCAGCATGTGCCTCAACAAATGAACAAGAACCATTTCTTAAACCCATCTATTTATAATGTAATAGAAAGAAAGAGCATATTCAGACAAGAGAAAATACCAATCATCAGTTGTAAAAGGTAAACAAGGTACTAAAAAGTCACCTTGACCATGATATCAGATTTTGCTTCTGTAAGAGAATCCCTTAAATTGTGAAGTGGAAAAACATATTCCAACTTCGAAGCATGGAGTTTGGCATAAAAAGGTAAAAAATAGTAATTTATCATTTTTTCTTTTTCTATGCACGCATATACACACTCAAGAATTGCAACATTGCACATGACAACAACAGGAGGCTGTAACCTATAGCGAAGAAAAATTAGTGGACTCACACTCGGTATCAAATGGGTTCAACATAAAATGCAAAGGAGTCAAAATCTTTTAGCTCTCAATAAACCTTGCTGCAAGCAAAAACTATGAGTATTAATGACTATGACAACCGTTTCTACAGATAGTCTTATTTCCTATCAGTTATATCTTAGATGGATGAATCTCATTACAAACAGAGATATAATAGTTACAGATATCACAGTAGAAAAAGGAAAAGCAGATAGAAACCTTTACATGTCACAAAGGGCAAAGATAACAAAACACAAAAGACTCTGTGTGATGGAGTATGGTGAGTGATCAACAAGCACATCCACCTAACTGAGGCTGGGATTGTGATGCAGTCCCACTAGTAGACCTCAAAATCACGCCAACCATGTCTTGCTTTGTGGAAGAAAGATTTTCCATTCCCGGTAATTGTGACGCCCCCAAAATAGGTATACATAACCCATCTTGAGTTGCCAAATATATGGTACATAATACAAATACAAACTTAATTATACAACATAAGCTGTGAATTTTAATACAAATATTGTCTTCTAGACAGTATTCAAACTTAAAATAAGTCCTCAATATATTTATTATCACACTATTTCATAGAATAGTGAGGACTACTAATGTTATCATACGGACCGCCACCTGCTCCCGACTAGTCTAGTCCGCCACGTTCTCATTTCTCAAGAGAACAATGAAAGTGAAAAGGGTGAGCTCAACTAGCCCAGTAAGAAATATTATAACTAAGATAATGCAAGATAAATTATCATTAGCCTTCAACAATGTTAAACTGATAAAATATAATAGACATCAAGTTTAACTGCAGCGGAATAAGAAATCCATTAGAAGAGTCAAGTAGAGCATAATATCTACTATCTTCTAGGATTTAAAATATTTTCATCAATTTTTATCGCTGAGACTCAGCTTAATAAATAAACCACATCATCGAGTCATCCCTGCACTACAGGCCAATGATATTCATTAAATCATCAATGGCCATGACTATACCGAATAATCCCTGGTAATAATCATACCAAAAACTGTCCATCAATGCACTACAGGCTACTAAGGACTTTTACCACATCATTTATAACATTACAGGTCATGATTATACCGAATAATCCCTGGTCATAATCATACCAAGTCCATCTATGCACGTAAACTAAAGATGACTTTCATCACAATATAAGCATGATGATGATGACAAAGACATAATAATTCAATAAAACAAGTTCAAGAATAAATTTTAAAGATTTATAAGTTAATTTATCTTGAAATCAATTACGTCCAAATTGTCAACATGATACTGCTTTGTGGAGTAAAATTCAAGAATGCTCAGAAGAATATTTCCATGAAAAGATACCGAATGAAGCGAAAATATCCAGGATATTATACTAATTTCATGGAGTATAGAAGCCAAAACTTTAACCAAATGAGTATCATAGAATATATGAAACTACAAATGGATTTTCACCCGCCATGCGGTAATCCACGTAGACAGATCATTTCCATAATTTAATAAGGAATGAATACGAAGGATCATTCACCATGCATGTGATAATCCACATAGATAGGTTATTCCAACAGAATAAATAAGAATGGAACCAGGTCATATGTAATCCGCATTGCATGTGATATTCCAAATGTAATAATAAGGAATGGAATAATGTAAGAATTCACCACGCATGCGTGATGATAGATCATTTTCAGATAGATCATTCCAATGTAATAATAAAGAATGGAACTGTGTCTAGCGAATCCGCATGCATGTGATATTCCAAATGTAATAATAAAGAATGAAATAACAAAGAATTCACCATGCATGCGATAGACCGCACAGACAAGTTATTCTAACAGAATAATAAAGAATGAAACCAGGTCTAGCGTAATCTGCACAGATAGGATATTCCAAGAGAATAATAAAGAATGGAATAACAAAAGAATTTCACCATGTATACGGTACCTCACATAGACAGGTTATTTCAACATAATAATAAAGAATGGAATAACAACCCTTACGAGTATTGAAAGAAAATAACTCTCTTCATGAATATGAAAGAATAATACCCCTTACCTTAGAAAGAAGAGTATTCCGACTGGTAGGGTGAGGATATTCTTGAAGAAGACTTATATAGTTTTCTACGCTCAAAGCTTTCTTAAACTCTAAAAAAATACGCTCAAGATTATAGAAGAAGAATTCTCTGAATTTCTGGTGTGATTTTCCATTCTAACTAAGCATCCTATTTTTAGGAGAATGGAAAGGATACTATGTAATAAAATATATATATATATATATATATATATATTATTTAAAATCTAATAAAACAAATAACTTTATAAAAGTATTCTGTTTTATATAAAAAGATTTTACTATGCAAACACTATGCAGGCACTATGCAAACACTATGCATAATAAAATATATTATATTCTATTTATAATCAAATAAAACAAAACTTTATAAAAAGTATTCTGTTTTATATAAAAAGTTTTCTATTTTATTACATTTATAATAATAATAAAACAAAATTCATCATCATTATTATAATTCACACTATTAATCGACTGTGTCGTTCCTGGAAAGAGGGGCTTTCAATAAGGATTTCTCCCTATTCGCGTACAATTAGTTGACCAAACCTCTCCTTGACAGAACTTCTAGACATCGTTAATATTTCAAATAATAATATTAATAACTTTGTTATCTCAATTATTGATTTAATAATATATAAAATATTGACAATAATTGAATCAAATAACGTGAGATACTATGCAGCAATTACTGTAGTAATAATTGAACAAAACTGGGTGACTTCTCACGTAAGCATCAATAATCAATACCGTGTGCTACTATGCAACCACGCGTATTACTATACTTTTAACACCGGGTGTTTCAACAGTTAACGGTAAAACTTCCGCCGTTATTTTCATAAATATTTTTGTCATTTTCTCAATCCAACAATAATTCTATTATGGGGTCCACCAATGATTGTGTCGTTGTACGAATATTCCCTGTTAAAACGACTATTCCCCGACCAATCGAATATAATACAACAACTTGCATACTTTGAAAAATTTATAAATATTACCCACAACTATAACATTATATCAAATTCATTCCATAATATTTAGAAAAAAATATTTCGAGAAATTTAAATCTTTATTCATAAAATTTGGGGTTTTATAGTAATGTTTTAGCAATTTTTCAAACAAATCCGCAGAAAGGGTTCGTTTCAATATTGATAACAATACATAAGATTAAAACAAAGAAAACATAAATACTGCTTTGGGATAAAAGGCGTGTGTGAGTAGAGTTGATAAAAACAAAGAAAACATACATACTTTGCTTGATGACTTGAATCAAGTTAAGATTAGCCACCTAAAAATAGAGCCTCTAATAACTCAAACTCCCTCCATTTTATAAGATCAAGTTTGACTTAATGAAATTAATTTGAGATATTTTCATATACAAAATTAATATTAATATGAATTCATTTACTTTGAAATCTCAAATTGACTTTAAAGGTCAATATTGATCTTATATGTAATGAGATTACTTTTACAATGTCACAACAGTGTAATGATGCTCATTGAATGACACCCTCATTATGTTGATGAGAACCAAATGCCATCCAAGTCCACTATAATGAGTTATGAAATGACAGTTTTCTGCTGAACCTATGTTTTCTAGGAAAATAATGAAGGAAAAACAAAACAACTGAAAATAATAAAACTATTTATGGAACATGCCTTAAATTTTTTCTGGTTCAAGGGATAGCAGGGTTAAACTGCATGATTATTTAACATAGAGACTAACACCTGAAAATTTATACTTTTTTTTAAGTCACAATTTATAACCTCAGCAACTGAGGCAGCCACATTAGCAGCAGCTTGAGTCTTGTGGGAAAGTTCTCGAAGATATCGACCAAATTTACGTACTACTAGAGATATGCTAGAGATAAACAAGTACCTGAAGGTCACCAAGGTAAAAGAATTTCCACCCTTTAGACTAGCTGAGACAGTAAGATCCATGTCAGGTCAAGTACTTAAATTCTCATGAAAAAGTTGTTTATTAGGAATCCTATTGCAAATGTCAGTTCAGATACAAATAGATACTCAAAATCCTATAATGATATTTGTTGGAAAGTGAAACAGAATTAGACCTAAAAGAGGTATCGATTATGATAATAGGGACTATTTCGAGATACATATCTTCAGGCAACCTCATCGGCGGCAACACAGGAGGGACATTGGTCGGAAAAGTATTTTCTGGGGACCCGGTCTCCGGCGACAATGATGCGAATGCCTTTCGAGCTCCCCTTAGAAGAACCACCTCCCGCTTATTCAGATCGCAAAGATAAATCAAAAACCCTCGGCCTCTGGCGCACCTCAAGCGATCTTGTTATTGATGATTTGGAGGAGTTTGGAGAGAATTCCTGGGGTTAAGGACACCATTGATGAGAGAGAAATTGAATATTGCAATGGGGGATTACCATTACTGAGAAAGAAAGGGGATTGAGCTAGGTATCGAATCTCAATAGGATGTCCGATTGGGATGTGCATTTGTGAAGAGAGTTGATGCAGAGGAAGGGGGTAGGGGTTTGATTTGGGCGAGATTTCTATTTGTGTGAGATGAAATAGGAGTTTTTGATTAACTTAAAAAGAATTGAGATAAATCTAGTTCATTGAATTAAAATTAGACTCAATCTCAACCGTTCTTGTGCTTTCTCAAATTTTAAAGTGGAAAAAGATTCAAAATGAGTTTTGTTTTATTATATAGATGTAAGTTACAATTATAATAAATAAATTTAATACTGTAAAAATTTAATGTATTTATATTCACTACAATTAATTATAAAAAATTATTTAGAACAAAACAGGGACCGATTTTATCTCTCGCAAAAAAACTATGATCAATAATATATAGTGAGTAATAATTCCTTCACTAATAGATTTTTTTCCTCGCAAATTTTCATCATAAATTGGCTCCAAAAATATTTCAATCGCTCCAATTTTGCGAGGAAAAAAAATATAAATTGTGAAGGATGTTTCTTTCGCTAATAACTATATTGTCACTATACTTTTTTCCTTCACTGTTCCTTTGCTAAACAACTCCTCATGTGAAGGAATAAATTCCTTCACAAAATTTCCTTCGCTACATCCCTATTTTGGTGTAGTGTAGGGTTGTCTAGTGAAGAATTGAATTTCTCTTTAAACATAGAAATTGCGAATATGGAAGTGATTCCTGTTAGGTTTGTATACACTAATTGTAGGGTGAACATTAAGGGAAATGTCATGATGGTAGATTTAATTTTGATAAAACTTGGAGAGTTTGATGTTATTTTGGGAATGGATTGGTTGTTCAATTATGGAGCGATAATTGATTACCAAAAGAAATGTGTAAACCTTTAACTCTATCAAAGGTAGTTTTCCATGGTAGCAGATCGCCTAGACATGCGAGATGTCTAACGATTATTCAAGCAAAGAAGTTGTTGAGTCAAGGCTGTGTGGGTTATTTATCTTGCATAGTCGATACTTAGAGGAAGGGGGTGAAACTGGAAGAGATACCAGTGGTTAGGGAATTTGTAGATATGTTTCCGGAGGATTTACTAGGACTTCCGAATGACCGAGAGATTGAGTTTGTGATCGACTTAGCGCCAGGAACCGCTCCGATATGGAAGGGCCCATACAGAATGGCTCCAGTAGAAATGAAGAAACTGATGGTACGGTTGCATGAGCTGTTAGACAAGAAGTACATTCAGCCAAGTGTGTCACCGTGGGGAGCACCGTTGTTATTCATGAAGAAGAAGGATGGATCAATGTGTCTTTGCATTGATTATAGGGAGTTAAACAAAGTCACTATTAAGAATAAATATCCATTGCCAAGAATAGATGACTTGTTTGATCAATTGAAGGATGCTAGATATTTCTCAAAAATAGATCTGAGAAGTGGGTATCACCAATTGAAAGTAATAAAGGAGGATGTACCAACGATGGCATTCGTAACTCGGTATGGACATCATGAAGTTTCGGTGATGTCTTTCAAAGTTGAAAAATGCCCCTATTGCATTCATGGATTTGATGAATGTGGTGTTTAAACCATTTTAGATAAGTTTGTGGTGGTATTCATTGATGACATCCGGTGTACTCCAAATCTCAAGAAGAATACGTGGAACATTTACGTTTGACGTTGGAGACACTAAGAAAGGAAAAGTTGTACGCGAAATTCTCTAAGTGTGAATTTTGGCTAGAACATGTACAATTTCTTGGGCATGTGATTAACAAAGGTGGGATTTCGGTGGATCCATCAAAAGTCAAGTCAGAATCAATTAGGAACAACCAAGAACACATTCAGAGGTGAGGAGTTTCTTGGGATCGACCAAACTATTATCGATTGGTTTATTCAGGATTTTTCCAAGATTGCCACTCAAGTTAATAAATTTGACAAGGAAAGATGTAAAATTTGTTTGGACAGAGAAGTGTGAAGAGAGTTTTCAAGAATTGAAAAAGAAATCAAGTGTGGCACCTGTGTTGTCATTACCAAATAATACAGGAAACTTTGTGGTGTATAGTGATGTCTCACATGAATGATTGGGCTATATTCTTATGCAAAATGGAAAAGTTATTGCATATGCATCAAGACAATCAAGGATTATGAAAAGGATATCGACTCTTGATTTAGAGTTGGCTATTATGGTATTTACTCTGAAGATATGGAGACACTATCTCTATGGAGAAAAATGTGAGATATACACAGACCATAAGAGTCTGAAGTATATTTTCACTTAGAAGGACCTGAACATGCGTCAAAGGAGATGGATGGAATTGATAAATGATTACAATTGTGAGATCTTTTATCATCCAGGCAAAGAAAATGTGGTAGAAGATGCTTTAAGCAGGAAAGCTCGGGAAAAGTTGATGTTGATAACCACTCATGTGACACCCCCAAATCTAGGTACTTCATTCCCACAAGATTTGGTGCTCACTATCCATACATTCAAACTATCTACCCAAATAAAAAAAATATTTAAACCATAATCCTCCCTTAAATAGGGTTACATTATTAAATTCAAAAACAATCCCAGGTTATCTAACCTTTAAACATCATTCAAGTGCGGAAATAAAGTTATTACGTTACATTATTATTAAAAAGTTTATGATCATCACAATAAACGAGAGTTACAAGTGTGCATCACTTGTACATTTTTTCCTTTCCTTTGCTAGTTGAAGGTTTATCTACCTTCTCCACTTTAGCTGCAATGAGTTTATAAATATGCAAGAGTGAGCAAAACAATTGCTCACTGAATATAACAATGAATCAATTGAATAATAATAATAATAACTACCAACAATAGGCTCATCAAGACTGAATAGTATTCTAACAATGATAATCAGAACTAGAATCCAAAATATGGAATATACATAACTGAGAGTCACAAGACCATGAACCATGTCCACAGTTACGAGTAATCTTTCAACTCCAACTCTAACAAATATAAGACTATAAGGACCTTGTACTTAGGGGATTAGCCCTTCGTACAATGTATTGTACACAAACATTTTGTGACACCCCCAAATCCAGGTACTTCATTTTGTGACACCAGCTGCATTCATGGATATGATGAACCGAGTGTGTAAATAATATTTGGACAAGTTCGTCGTTGTGTTTATAGATAATATTCGAGTCTATTCTAAGACGCCAGAAGATCATGCGGAACACCTAAGATTAGTATTGGAGACACTTAGGAAGGAGAAGTTGTATGCGAAGTTCACTAAGTGTGAATTTCGTTAGAGAAGGTGCGCTTTTAGGTTATGTCATGACCATGAGGGAATTTTAGTAGATCCAAATAAGGTGGAAGCCTCCGATGAATTGGGAACAACCAAAAACGCCAATCGAGGTGCAAAGTTTCTTAGGGTTAAGAAAGTTACTATTGGAGATTCATCTAAGATTTTTGAAGATAGCTACTCCATTGACTAACTCGACGAGGAAGACGGTGAAATACGCTTTGGACCGACAAGTGCGAGGACCTGCTTTCAAGAACTCAAGAAGAGGTTGAGTGAAAGCTACTGCTTTTGTCATTGCTCGATAACACATAAAATTTTGTAGTTTATAGCGATGCTTCGCAGATAGAGGACTTTGGTGCGTGCTCACGCAAAGATGGAAAGGTCATTACGTATGCATCTAGGTAGTTGAAGGATTATGAGAAAGTTTACCCTACTCATGATCCTGAATCGCGCAGAGAGTTTTTGCTCTAAAGATATGGAGACATTATCTTTATGGAGAAAAATGTGAGATATACACGGACCATAAAAGTCTAAAATATATCTTCACACAGAAGGAGTTGAATATGAGGCAGAGGAGATGGCTGGAGTTGATAAAGGATTACGACTGTGAAATCTTGTATCACCCTGGAAAAGCCAATGTAGTTCCCGACGCCATAATTAGAAATGGTCGAGAAAAGTTGTCTTTGTTAATGGCTCAAACTGAGTTGATAGTAGAGATGGCTAGGATGGAGTTGGAAGTGAAGCTGCCAAGTGAAGCAGGACAAATTCTATTTGCGACGGAGATGTAATCGACCATTTTAGAAAGAGTTAAGGAGGTACAACTCAAAACTGATGATTGTGACCGGATGAAGGAGCGGCTGGCCAATGAAAAAGATATTAAGTACAGTCTTGATAATGAGGGATTATTAAGATTTGAAGGAAGAATTTAGGTTCCGAATGAGATAGAATTAAAGGAGTAGGTTCTACAAGAGGCTTATAGTTCAAGGTTTTCTATTCATCCTGGTACCACTAAGATGTATCAAGATCTTCGACAGAGTTTTTGGTGGTCGAACATGAAGAGAGAAATAGCAGAGTACGTGAGTAGGTGCTTGACTTGTCAGAGAGTTAAGGTCGAACATCAACGACCAAGTGGCTTGCTACAGTCATTAGAATTTTTGGAGTGGAAATGGGAGAATATCACGATGGATTTTGTGGTAGGACTTCCGACTACTCAGAAGGGGTATGATGCGATCTGGGTAATAGTAGACCGATTGACGAAGTCGGCTCACTTTTTACTAATTAGGGTTAAGTATAACTTAGACCAGTTAGCTAGACTCTATATTAAGGAAATAATCTCCGGATATGGAGTACTGATCGATTGTGTCGATCGTGATCCACGATTCACGCCAAACTTTGGAGAAGTCTACAAGAGCAGCTTGGGAACGCAATTGAATTTGAGATGCCAGATCATCCATAAACGGATGGACAGAGCGAGAGGACAATTCGTATATTAGAAGATATGTTAAGATCTTGCGTTATGGATTTCAAGGGTAGTTGGGATGATCATCTACCATTAGTGGAGTTTGTGTATAACATTAGTTATCACGCAAACATAGGTATGCCGCCTTATGAAGCTTTGTATTGGAAGAAATGCGTAACGCCATCAGATTATGATGAGGTAGGAGAACACTAGAATGTTGTGACCGTAATTGGTGCAAATGACATGACAAACATTGTCAAGAAGATACAAATGCGTCTTCTAGCAAATTTCAAGACATGCATGTAAGAAGTTTACGGATCCGCATAGAGAGAATCGGGGAGTATAAAGTAGGTTCGTGACGTATTCCTAAAAAGTATCTCCCCGAAAAGAAAGATATGTTTTTGGGAAGAAGGGAACGTTAAGTCCGAGGTTATAGGACCTTTTGAGGTATTAAAATGGGTAGGTGAGGTAGCTTATATGATAGCCTTACCTCCAGACCTAGAATGAATACATAATATATTTAACGTATCCGTGTTACGTCCTTATAAGCAAGATTATAAGCACGTGATAGAATATAAGCCTATTCATATCGAGAAGGACTTAACGTATGAGGAAACGCTGATTCAAATTGTTGATAGAAAAGAACAAGTTCTGCGGAATAAAGTCATACCTTTCGTGAAGGTGATATGGAAGAACCACGATGCAGAAGAAGCAACGTGGGAGTTAGAAGAAATGATGAAAAAGAATTACCCTCATTTATTTGTGTAATTTTTTTATATATAGCGAGATTCGGGGATGTAATCCTTTTAAGGGGAGAGAATGTAACGCCCAAGAAAATTGAACCTTTGTAAATACTTTTAATAAGGAATAAAATAATATTATTTATTATTATTATGTATGGATAAGATTTAATGTCGTTTCTATAACCTAGAAACGTTAGAACGTCAGTAGTATTTTAACTACATGGGAGAATTATAGTGTTTGAATTTCTAAGACGAAAAATAAAGCTTTTCGAGAAATTTTCCTAAAAATACTATTCATCAATTTCTCGCGGAATTATTTTTGAACTTCCGAGAAATACGTAACATTATAATACCAAGGTGAGATGGATTATGTAATAATAATCTAAGTATGGAAAACGTAATATTTCACATGCGACTTTATTTGGGGAACATTAGGTTTATTAAGCGCTAAAGGATGAAAGTTGTGATCAGATAATGTATTCATTATATGAAGGTAATGAATGTAAGTATAATATGACGTATTGTTCTATTATGTATGGAGAATGAGATAACGTATATTACGAATTAATATACGAGCTAGCATACGAGAATTATATGTGGTGTATATATGTTAAGTTGTTAATTAAATGTAATGGACTTGTAGGATTATTAGCTTAGTAATAGAAGTCCAATAGAATGTGATACTCAAGTCCAAGTGTTTGATAGATCATGAGTCCAAACTATGGTAACATAAGCCCAATAAGGAATTAGCTAGATTAATTAACAAAGCCCAATAAGTAAACCATGATCCATGGGGCAAACCAAGTATGAAATGGGTAGACTTGATGGGCAAACAAATTGTGTGGTGACCAAGTGATGTGCTAGACACGGAATGAATAGTAAAGAGGTGGAGGATTGAGGAGGTGGAATGAGGAGGTGGAATAAGTAGGTGGGATGATGTTTTGACCATTTTACCCTAGCTTTTGGTTGCCTATATATACCAAGCCTCATTTCATTTGTTGGTTATTATTTCATCCAACACTTTCCTCTCAAAGATAAGAAACTTATTTGGTAGAGAGAATAAGCCACTTAAACACTTATAAGCCACTTCAACTTTTGCTAGTTTTTCCAAAGTGAATTGAAGTCATAGTCTTCAAGGGTAAGACTCATACTTTTTATCGTTATCTCTTCTATGATAGGATTGATAGAGAAGGGGGATTGGTTGTTAAGAACATGTTATATAATATTAAGGAATAAACTTAAGCCGAATAAGTTGAATAAGCAACTTGAACTCTAATAAGTTGTTAGAATCTTGAAGAACTTGTCATATGTTTATAATATGATTTTAGTATGTTGAATATAGTATGAGAACATTGATTGAGGGACTTATGTCTATGGTAAGTCGTAAGCATGACGAATTTATAGTTCAAAAGTTGATTAAGTCATCGACTTATGATAATAAGTCAAAACCTACTTTGATGATAAGTTGGTGTAATAAGTAACTTGTGATATGCATATGTTGGTTGAAATCCATTTAGAATGATTAGTAATGAAGCTTTGCGTAATTCACACGATTCGATCGATTATCTTCGAATTCGTAAAATTCTCGGAATGGAAGTCGATTTTAGGTTTGAAGTCGAAAACGTTGGTTTTCGATGGAGACAAGTCATATTTAGCATTATAGAGTTGCGAACTCGAAAATGACCGAATTCCGACTTAGAACTAAGAAACGAAGCGTTGAACGCTCACGGACGTTTATCGTTTTCGTTAAAAATGAACTCATAGGTGAAATTTTAGGAAACGAAGTTAAATAGATAAAATTCTTGCATGAATGCATAGAGGGTGTAATTTCTGAACTGTAGGCTTTTGAACGAGCCAATTCGGACTTATAACGAAGAAATTATGAGTCCGGGAGTTTCGTGAAATTTTTAAACTTTGCAAATTGTCTGAGGCACAGAGTTGGCGCCGCGACGCTAACCCAAGGCCAAATGAGTGGCACCGTAGTGCCATGTCCAGATGCCACGCATCGCTAACTCGTCGTCAGAAGCGAGATGAAGAGTAATGGGTGAAAGTAGCAATACCAACCCTAGGCAATGGACAGTAAAGAATAATTACAAGTACAAAATGAAAGGGAACTTTATAGTAATGAACTAAGGCATAAACATGACATTGTTAGGACATCGTTAGACACATACGTATGATGATTAAGAGTTAATAATCAAACAAAGATGAACAAAATTTGAATGACGTAATGAAAGCCGGAAACCCATAATAGTAGATCTAAGTCAGGATTTACATTGAGATGAAGGGTAAGATATAACAGTATACATACTTGATTATATATGACCTAATATGGTACGTTATATGACCATGTATTATAGAAATGTAGAGACTTAAAGAGTATGTGTATTAATCAGTAAGCAGACGCTGAAGGCATGTATTCTAACCCTTGTTCCAGTTCAGTATGGACAAGCTTTGTAATTCATGTATCCAATTGGTTATATCATACCCGGGATTTACATTTCATTTATTTTCTATTCACATGTCAATTACATTCTCTACAATGTTCTACTAAGATATTGCGTAGCCTTACGACACTCCTCCTCCATAATTCTAACATTGTTTGGCGATCCAATATGTATGATGGTAGCGTGTCGAACTGAATTGGATAACCCATGACCCGATCCTGAGCTCGATTGATCATGGTGTTGAACACGTTGTTCATTTCTTCCATTTTCCTCCACTTTGCTTGTGCGTCTCTCTCTCGCCATTCCGGCTCGTTGATAAGCTTCATTGCACGATCTTCAACTCTTGTCTTCTCGTAGATTCCTCCTTCAACTTATTCTCTCCGATTCCGCAATCTTTCCATCAATTGCTCATTTTCCCTTCGTGTTGATCGATCAGTTCTCTTCAACGTTGTTCACCATTCTTCTCGATCCTCGGATCTCATCATCTTTCTATGCAATCAAGGTCTATTGTTCAACTACTATCTTCTCAGAACTCCTCGATGGTATCTTGAAGTTCCACATGCATGTTATACACCTCATTGTGCATACGGGCAGCTATCGAATTAAGTGGAAGCTCTTCCTCCTCGTCCTCCTCATCCCCAACCTGTGGCGTACTCCATGGGATCCTCCTCGTCCGCCTCTATCTCATCCTCCTCATCGTGTACTCTCTCCGCGCCAACTACATCGTGATGCATTTAAACTGCTTTCGTGGCAAGAGGGTGTTCCCAAATCACCAAAATATCTCGAGGCTCCTACTCTCTAAATTTTGATCAATCCTCCTATATTAGCCATCATGTCAACCAAATTTTAAGTTTTAATTACTAATCATTACTACCGACACTCACGAGCACATAAGTTGTAATCACATAAGCACATAAGTGTTTTATTACTTTCTTTCCTAAAACTCGATAAGAGTTTATCATTACTATCTTTTCAAAGGTTACTTCTAAGGCTTTTCCCCCACCTAAGGTTCATAACCTAAAGCTTTGATACCAACCCGTGACACCCCCAAATCTAGGTACTACATTTTCCACAATATTTGGTGCCCACTATCCATACATTCATACTATCTACCCAAATAAATAATATTTAAACCATAATCCTCCCTTTCAATAAAGCTTACATCATTTAGTCCAAAATAACCCTGTGTCATCTAACCTTAAAACATCATTCAAATGCGAATTAAATTATTACATTACATCATTATTAAAAATCTATAATCATAACAGTAATCAAAAGTACAAATCAGCATCACTTGTACATTTTTCCAATTCCTTTGCTAGTTGAAGGCTCATCTACCTTCTCAACTTTAACTGCAATGAGTATATAAATATGCAAGAGTGAGCAAAACAATTGCTCATTGGATATAATAATGAATCAATAGGGGAATAACAATAATATCTGCCAACAAATAGGCTCATCAAAACTACATAGTACTCTAACAATGATAATCAAAAACTGGAATCCAAAATATGGAATATATATCTAACTAAGGGTCATAAGACCATGAACTATGTCCACAAATAGTAGTAATCTTTCAACTCCAACTTTAACAAATATAAGACTATAAGGACTCCTCGTACTTAGGGGATCACCCTTCATACAATGTATTGTGCATTAAACATTTTAACGCTAAGCGTAAATTATCCCCTAATAATAATAGGGATGTTCATCTCAAGATTTAGAGTACAAGTCCGCTTTCAAAGAAAGTTTGGTTCGATAAGCTTTCAAGAGTAATTTGAAGTTTTAATGAACATCAACTAAAGGACTAGTTGAATCAATAGTGTTTGATAATCACAACATAACATAGACAATTGAGAATCATAGATGAATTGGTTATACATATTAAACTCATGCTTGAAATAACTATAGAGCATAAGTATTCAATAAGAATGAATAATATGGTAAACCTTTGTTTAAAAAATAAATAAGCTAAGGTTAGAGTCTTATAACATTAGAAATGAAATTACTGAACATACATTAATTGATAGCAAGTTGGAAACTAAAAACTTGCCCAACATGGTATTAAATTCAAGCAAGGATTAAAAACAGTTCAAAAATAAAGACGATAGTTCAAACTGTGTTCATTATACAAGAATGTAACTTAAGAAACTTGCTTAACTATAAACAAGTTAGAATGAATTAACCAAATGAGAATTCAAGTAACATTAGAATTAAAGTTTGCTCGAATGAACTCTAGGGACAATTGACTTATTCAATCAACAGTTGAAATAGAAAGCTTGCTCAATCAAAGAATAAAGCTACATAATGTAATAATGGAACTAGCTCAACGAAAGTAAAGAATTAGGAAACTTTCTAAATGTAAAAGATAGAGTTTAGAAACTTTCCTTGAGCGTAAGCTATAAAATTAAACTCACGGTCACCTGCACATAATTTTAGAACCATAATACCTATTAGATATGCTAACATACCATAACATGTTCATTTCTAGCTAAACTTATCATTTAAGCACAAGTCTTTCATTACCATTTATTTTTCAGAAAAATCCAAGTGTTTTACTTCGCAACACTTGTCTAACGCTCATTATGTATACTAAGTTACCACATAACACGTTCTTAATTTACTAACCATTTTGCAACTTTGAAATTACTAACCCCAATTCACTATGTTATATTAACCTTAACATTATACTTTTTAGCATGCTAACACAATTTTAGACCATGCCATGTTGTTATCTCAAATCAAGAAAGAACAATGTAAAACCGTAATCTTAAATGTAGGTATGGCGAATGCTGCTTATACAAAGGCCTGGACCCAAGATTCATACTGCTTTTTGCCTAAGTATTATGCCAAGCAATTGCCACTAAATGTTATTGACAGACGCAGAGAAGGCTAATGAACAAGAGTTTATTTTAGCCCAACAAACACAATTTTTACCCACCAAACGTTGATAATAACAAGTAAAATAATTATACAACTATCCTAAACATGATTGCTCTCCTATTCAATCACTTAGCACAATTTAACAACAATTAAAACCATTTTAATTTCTCAATTTTTATGTTTTTCATATAAAACTCCATTTTTGATAGTCATCCCAAAAATCATCACTGTGAATTCATTACATGATCAAATCATCTCATTCAAATTACATTATGTTCGTATCTCAATGAACTAACATATACAAGCTTCAATTTATACTTTCACATACAAATTGGCCATTAAAATTGATACTTACATAGCTACATATGAAAACATATATAAACTGACAAAATTTCTATTGAAATCCGAAATTAACATGAATTTCTTGTTTAAGCACAATCTCCAGTCATCATATACTCATATAATCACAAGTAATCCCATAATATAGCAAACAATTCAACAAATTTGAAATTCACAGATTATATAAAAGTTTGTAGAATATATATATATATATATATATATATATATATATATATATATATATATATATATATATATAACACTAAGGTTGTGAACATACCTTCAATTACTAATACAATCAACATGCTAATTCATCGGAATTGATGTGAAAATTCACAAGTTTCCACTCAAACTCACTCAATTTCTCTCTGCTTTCTCTTGGCTAGCAAAACTAGAATGAAAGCTCTGATAACCAATATGCGTAATAACCAAAATACAAAACTGATAAATAGCGTAGGAAATAAACTAATAGTCTTAATACGCCAACTTAACTAAAATGGCAGTTACAAAACTAACGTATATAATATAACAATTATTCTAATTTATTTTATTTGATTTTAAAACTAGAAATCCCAAAAGCTATAGGGCTTGTTTTGGCAAAACCATTTAAATTTTAAAGAATTAAAATACTTAAGCCTTGTTGGCATAAAAAAAAAACTAAATTAAACCTTTTAATTTATTTTAATAAACACTTTTGTAACGCCCCAGAAAATCGAACCTTTGTAAATACTTTTAATAAGGAATAAAATAATATTATTTATTATTACTACGTATGGATAAGACAAATGTCATTCTATAACCTAGAAACGTTGGAACATTGTAGTATTTTAACTACGTGGGAGAATTAAAGTGTTTGAATTTCTCGCATTTAAAATAAAAGCTTTCCGAGAAATTTTCTGAAAAACACTATTCATCAATTTCTACTGGAATTATTTTTGAACTTCCGAGAAATACGTAACGTTATAATATCAAGGTGAGATGGATTATGTAATAATAATCTAAGTATGGAAAACGTAATATTTTTACGGACTTAATTTGGGAACATTAGGTTTATTAAGCATTAAAGGATGAAAGTTGTGATCGATAATGTGTATTCATTATATGAAGTTAATGAATGTAAGTATAACATGACGTATTATACTATTATGTATGGAGAATGAGATAACGTATATTACTAATTAATATACGAGCTAGCATACAAGAATTATACGTGGTGTATATATGTTAAGTTGTTAAGTAAATGTAATGGACTTGTAGGATTATTAGCTTAGTGATAGAAGTCCAATAGAATGTGATACTCAAGCCCAAGTGTTTGATAGATCATGAGTCCAAACTATGGTAGCATAAGCCCAATAAGGAATTAGCTAGATTAATTAACAAAGCCCAATAAGTAAACCATGATCCATGGGGCAAACCAAGTATGAAATGGGTAGACTTGATGGGCAAACAAATTGTGTGGTGACCAAGAGATGTGCTAGACAAGGAATGAATAAGTAGGAAGGTGGAGGATTGATGAGGTGGAATGAGGAGGTGGAATAAGGAGGTGGGATGGTGTTTTAAACCATTTTACCCTAGCTTTTGGTTGCCTATATATACTAAGCCTCATTTCATTTGTTGGTTGTTATTTCATCCAACACTTTCCTCTCAAAGATAAGCAACTTATTTGGTAGAGAGAATAAGCCACTTAAACACTTATAAGCCACTTCAACTTTTGCTAGATTTTCCAAAGTGAATTGAAGTCATAGTCTCCAAGGGTAAGACTCATACTTTTTATCTTTATCTCTTCTATGATAGGATTGATAGAGAAGGGGGATTGGTTGTTAAGAACATGTTATAAGTTATTAAGGAATAAACTTAAGCCGAATAAGCAACTTGAACTCTAAAAAGTTGTTAGAATCTTGAAGAACTTTTCATATGTTTGTAATATGATTTTAGTATGTTGAATATAGTATGAGAACATTGATTGAGGGACTTATGTCCATGGTAAGTAATAAGCATGAGAATTTGTAGTTCATAAGTTGATTAAGTCTTTGACTTATGAGAATAAGTCAAAACCTACTTTGATGATAAGTTGGTGTAATAAGTAATTTGTGATGTTCATATGTTGGTTGAAATCCATTTAGAATGATTAGTAATGAAGCTTTCTTTAATTCACACGATTGACGATTATCGTCGAATTCAGTAAAATTCTCGAATGGAAGTCGATTTTTGTTTGAAGTCGAAACGTTGGTTTTCGATGGAGACAAGTCATATTTGGCATTATAGAGTTGCGACTCAAAAATGACCGAATTCCGACTTAGAACGAAGAAACGAGCGTTGAACGTTCACGGACGTTTATCGTTTTCGTTAAAAATGAACTCATGGGTGGAATTTTAGCAAACGAAGTTAAATAGATAAAATTCTTGCATGAACACATAGAGGATGTAATTTCGAACCGTAGGCTTTTGAATGAGCCAATTCGGACTTATAACGAAGAAGTTATGAGTCCCGGAGTTCCGTGGAAATTTTAAACTTTGCAAATTGTCTCGAGAGACAGAGTTGGCACCACCACGCCAACCCAAGGCCAAATGAGTGGCGCCGCGATGCCATGTCCGGATGTTGTGTATCGCTAACTCAAGGCCATGCAGGCGAGATGAAGAGTAATGGGTGAAATAAAATAGCCAACCCTAGGCAATGGACAGTAAGGAATAATTACAAGTACAAAATGAAAGGGAACTTTATAGTAATGAACTAAGGCATAAACATGACATTGTTAGGACATCGTTAGACACTTACGTATGATGATTAAGAGTTAATAATCAAACGAAGATGAACGAAATGTGAATGACGTAATGAAAGCCGGAAACCAATAATAGTAGATCTAAGTCAGGATTTACATTGAGATGAATGGTAAGATATAATAAGATACATACCGATTATATATGACCTAATGTGGTACGTTATATGATCATGTATCAGAAACGTAGAGACTTAAAGTGTACATGTGTTAATCAAGAAGCGTACAATTGAAGGCAAGTATTCTAACCCTTGTTCCGCCTTCACGGACAAGCTTTGTAATTCGTGTATTCTTTCGCATTAAGATTTAACGATGAAGTCTAAAGCCAATTCTTTCTGGCTAGACTTATATTATGATTTTGTCAAGCATGATTAATGTTTACCGAAAGTTATATTGGTATGGTTTTCAATCAAGACCCAAAGATGCTAAAATGTTTTTATCGTTTAACGACAGCACGTAAGGTTGTTACAACTTAAACGCATACACGCTTAATGAATGTAGTGTTGATCAATATAGAGTACTATGGGTCGATCACCCGTATGCTCGTAAGCTACGCCGGACTTACGGACTTAGTGTCAGTTGTCCTTTTCAAAAGAAATTATGAACCGCGCTCATAGTCTTGAGCCTTAGTTGATATTCTACCGAATATTGTTGTTGGAAAACATTTTGAATGAAAAGAAGTGCTATTTTGAATTATCGATAGTATTGTGAACTATTGTTCGGGCCATCAAGATATATAAGTTCTATGTTTCAAGCATGTTGTTTATTAGAATTGTAGTACTTGTTGAGCTAGTCATGCTCACTCTTGCTTGAACCATATGAACACAGCTAAGATCGAGCGGACCGAAGGCTCAGGCAAGGACAAGGGCAAGACGAAGACGAACCCTTAGATTTCTTATGTAATAGAATAGTTGAATGTCTGTAATATATTAAATATTTTGACAAGAACAAACGAATGGGTTACAAAGAACCTGGGAAATGTAATATTATTTTGGATATATAGAAGTTATATTAGTCCTTTTGAGACTATTCAATTGAATGAATGAATGAATGGTAGTACTGCAGAAGACCATCTCATCGGGGCCGAAGAGACCCGGATTTGGGGGCGTCACAACTTTAGTTTATACTTTATAATCACATATCATTTTTAATTAAATATATCATTTTAGCAAATATCACAAAATTATAATTTTCATTATAAATTAATTTAATAATTTAATATACCATCTAAATTATTAAATCACAAAGAACAATATAACATCTCATGTTATACTACAATTCTCTAAATTATAAATTAATTCAATTTAGAAATTTATCTAATAAATTTAGATTTACAAATATTTATTAACGACCATCACATCAATAATTATTTATTCCATCAATTCAATAATAGACACATCAAATAAATATTTATATTATTCAATAAATATTACAATTTGAATTTAGGATCGTTACATTCGCACTTTGTGCAATTGAATTCTCGTTTATTATTATCGAATCGTGAATTAAATTAAAGTTCTTTCATTCATGAACTGCTTATGAGATAGATATATGCTAATTGTATCACCTAGATCAAGCATGTATAAATTTGTTAAATCAAATGTGTTTTAAAAAGTTGTTTTATTAAATTGATATGATAAGAACTCTCGATCGAGAAAAGGACTTAATTTGATTAAAGCATGATATCGATGCCGGATTATTAAGTGTTTATGCATAAATCATGGGGTATGAAAGGCTGATCCCCTTGAATACCAATACTTATTAAGAGGTCCAGTTTAAATGACTGAGAACCTTGGCAAATGTTTATGGTACTTATTTGAAAGCCACTCGCCCATGTTATTCAATTATTCAAATATTCAATTATTGATTATTAATTCATGTTCCTTCACAATCTTATATTATTGTTGAACATTGAAAGCAAAACTTCTTTCCAGTCATGATATATCTCCCTTGTATATAAACTTGCTAAGCAAACTAGTTACTTACCCTTGTTATATCATGACATTTATTTCAGTTAAGCCCGAGGGATCCAATGTGAAAGACAAAGGCAAAGGCAAGATCCAAGAATAATTTAGAATGAATGTTAGTTATTATTATCTGATGGGATTTCTTATGTAAACCTTTTGTAATATGAATGGTGTGTGTAAGTTAAGGTTAAGAAGACCTTGGGACCATGTTATGAAACTTTATTATAATGAACAATGGATGTTTATTATTCCGTAATAGTTATAGATGCTTGTGATGATGATAGATCGTGAGCAAAACTTAGAATAATCAAGTTAGAGAACCTGGATATGGGGCGTCACGAAGTTGGTATCAAAGTCAGAGGTTATAAACATTAGGAATGTGAAACTTAGGTTATTACCTTAGTAGAAAACTCATATAGCAAGTAGTATGTAGATGATGGGTTAAGGAGATCCAACGAAGTTTAGGTTGTACTAAATAAAATATCATTTCATTTTATCAATGAATATATTTTATTGTGGTCTTCGATGTTGGTTTTATTTATAGTGTAACTAAATATGGTGTGTAGCGATAAGCTACAGTCAGACTGCTTTTGCTCAAGCCTCAAAACCCAAACTCGCCCAATTTCAATATTTAAACAACAAATCAAATACCCTTAAATCACATAAACTTCATATAAACGTTACTCCAACATGTATATATTGATTTAAAACATCAAAACAACAACAACAATAGAATTGAATCCTTTAAATTTCATATTTTTGTAAAACTCCATTTTAGGCATCCTTAGCAAAAGTAATCAATTGAAAATTTGTTATTACACCAAAATAATTCGCTTAAATTACTTTTGTTTTCATTTCTTCATGAATTAACACAATTAAAGGTCAATTTACACTTTATATTATAAATTGATTATCAATTTTATTCTAGAATAAGCTTATATCATACATATATCACTATAACTTATTGTAAACATGGTTTCTTCACATATATCATGTTTTCATGAATTTAATAACTTTAAATCACATATTAAACATATAAAAACAATTTATATGAACAAATGAACATGTTTAACCCATATCTTCAACTAATTGCTCATGAAACTCAAACACAAAGAACTTTTTAAAATAAAACAAAACAAAACTTTAAAAATTAAAAATTATACCTTCAATCGCTTGTTTAGCTTTGTTAAATGATATCAACTTGCTTTGATAATCCCCTCTTCTTCTAATTTTATCTCAAATCTTCTCTCTCTCTCTCTCTCTCTCTTCTTTCCTGTGGTTTTCTTCTTATTCTCTTTTTCTCTCTTCTTCTAAACTTAACGTAGTATAAAACCTGATATAATATAATATAACCGATATATAATATACATAATATAACCATATATACATATATTACATATTAATACATATAATAATTGATGTCGGCTATAATTCTTTTTGAAAATCAAAAGACATAAGGTTTGTTTGGCTAAAACCAATTTAAAATTAAAGTCTTAAAATCTTAAGCATTGCTTGGAAAAATCAATTAAAACTCTTTTTAATTTTTTTAATAAATCATTTATTATATAGTTTATTGTCACACCTTATTTAGTTTAAAATTAAAGACTTAAAATCCTTAAGCCTTGTTTCGCAAAAATTAAATTAAAACTCTTTTAATTTATTTTAATAAATCATTTATTATATAGTTTATTGTCACACTTTATTTAGTTAAATTCTATTATTCATATTTAACTAATGTTAACATCAACTTATTAAATCATTTAGCCATAAATCAAATTTCTTCATAAATCAAATAATTATAAAATTATAATTTTAATATAAATTATAATTTTATCTAACAAATTAATAACTCTCTAATTTAATTAATAAATTAAATCGTAATATTACCATTATGTTATATGATGATAAATCTAACAATTCATATAATTTCATTAACTCATTAAATTAAAATTCCAATTCACAAAATTACTAAACATCAATTTAATTAATAATTTACACTAAATAAAATTAGTCCACCACCACAATTCATGAATTATTTATTTAACTGATAAATAATCAAATCAATCAAGTATTTATTTAACACTACACATATCAACTAAAATATTTATTAGAATAATATTTATTTAATTCTAATAAATATTTTAAATTACATATAAAAATTCTGGATTGTTACATTGGAGTTGCAGAAAGTCTATGGTTGCAAGACGCCACAACTGGAAGCTGCCTCGTGATTCTCGGTAAGTGTAATATGCCCACGCTTTGCAGTGGCCTATGGACGACACACTCACTACTATAACAACCCGATATTTTCTATACAAATAAATTAGAAATTTTATGTATAATTTTTTTATTATTATTATTAAAATAAATATGGAATATGTAGCAAGATAATGTGTATGTATTTATGTGATATATTTATTACATGAATGATTTTAAATAATTTTATTTTAGAATTATTGATTATTATAAATTATATTCTTATAATAATTAATTTTTATAGCAAAAATATTTTTATTAATTATTTTCTATGAAAATATAATCATATATTATTTATATAATATATGAAATGATTTTTAGAATTATTATAATAATTACTTTAGTATATGAATTTTAGTACGATTATTAATTAATTATTTTAAATTAATTAATAACGGTTAAGCTAAGTATTTGACAGATAAATCGTATATGGAATCCAAACCCTAATTTTGGATTTTGATCAAGGAATGAGAATAATAATATAATATTATTTATATTTTGATTTTTCAATGCTATAATTATATAATCGTAGGTATGTGGTTCGACAACGATCGGTCATTATGGTGTATTATGTCAAACCCTAGTTTTATTGTGGAAACCCTAATTTGAAACTCAATTGTGAGTTCAAGACTATTATATAAACTGCTTTTGTATGATTTTACGATTTACTAAGTCAACCCTAATTAACATTTAGATATATTAATTTTTTCAAATCCTAATTATTAATTATAAACCCTAATTGCTAAATTATCAAGGATAATTATAATTATTATATAATAGACCCTAATGATTGTAGAACCTAATCAAATTAAGAAAAACCCTAATTATAAATTTTACAAACTAATTATATTTTATTTTAAACCCTAAATAAACAATTTGGTAACATATATTAAAATTGTTAGACTATGATTATTACATGCCCAAAACAACCATGGAGAAGCCCAAAGAAATAAAATACAAGTCCAAACTTAGTCCAATTTATTAAGGGTATTTAGACCGTTGATTTATCTAATTTGTGCATTAAAATAAAAGCAAAATAGAGGAGATAATGGGGCAAAAGGGACTAGCCATATTAGACCTTTTAAGGCAAACAAATTATGCTAATCAAGTTTTCTTAAATAAGAACTCCACATCAAGTACATAGGTGGTCTTTAGCGACAAATTATTTATAAAAATCATATTTTTATTAAATAATTATAGAAAATTAGTTTTAATTATTAAAAATACATAATAAATTACAAAAAATTATTTTAAAGTCCAAAAATTACATTTTAAATATTTTGAATATATTTCAAATATTTAATATTTTAGAATATTAAAGGTATTTAATTTATTTAATAATTATATTAAATAAATTATTTAAAAATGATTTTAATATTTGAAAAATCATTTAAAATTACATTATGGAATAGGAAAATATTTTAAGTTATTTTTAATGACTTTTAATATTTTATGATGAATTTCATTAATTAATTAATATTAATGATAATTTAATTATTTAATAAATGAATTAAATAAATAATTTAAAAATTATTTTATTATATTAAAATCATTTTAAATAATAATAAGGTATTTAAGAATATTTTAAGTTATAAAATATAACTTTCAATATTTAAAGGTGAATTTCATTAATTAATTATTAATAATGATATTAAGGTTATTTAATAATTATATTAAATAAATTAGTTTAAAAATGATTTTAATATTATAAAAATTATTTTAGATGAAAATAAAGTGTTGAAAGATATTTTAAGTTATAAAATATAACTTTTAATATTTAAAGAATAATTTCATTAATAATTTAATTTTAATGATATTTATTTAATATTAATGATATTAAATTTATTTAATAAATATATTAAATAAATAGTTTAAAATGGTTTTATTGATTTAAAATCATTTAAAAGGATATAAATGAATTATAAATATTTTAAGTTATACTTAATGACTTTTAATATTTGATAGATAGTACATTAATATTTAAATATTAATGGTAATTATTTACAAAAGATCTTAAATGTTTTAAAATCATTTAAGGGTAATAGTATTTTAAAAATATTCTAAGTTATTATAAATAACTTTAATATTTTGGCAATGGTTTCATTAATAGTTTAATATTAATTAAATACTAATGATAAAAGAATTGTTTGATATTTAAATCATTTAATAATGATTCCTAGTGTTTGAAAATTCAGCGATAAGTTATGATAAATGTTTAAAAAAATTATTATGTCATTTAAAATAATACGATCGATATTTACAAATATCGAAGTTACGAATAGAGTCTTTAGACTCGATAATTACTCGATAAAGTCGTTGGTACAATCCCATATTATTTTAAATTGATCTAGATTTAGATATTTTGATCAGATACGTTTGTTTTATGGATGCAATAACTGGCTGAATACGTGTGATAATGTGATTAGTTATGTGCGTAGATCGCTAAATGCAATACTATATGTTATAAGATATTGTTCTAATAGAAACTAATGATCCGATTAATGATAGTCGTGATATAAAAGATAAAACAAAGTCATGAATTGTAAGTACATCGATCAAGCAAGTATCCTACCTTTGCATTTCTTTTATGCAATGGACATGAGTAAGAATGTTTCGTAATTATATTATTACTATACATGATTATTAACCCTATATTATATAATACCATTAATTATCAACATGTTAGTATATGGTAATTCGATATATATTTTGTTCGATAATTTCTATAAATGGTTATACAAGTGTCCCACTGATAATCATCAGATTTAACCACATGTTGATACACCTTTTGTTAATTACCCAGATATATATATATATATATATATATATATATATATATATGTTGAATTATAGATTATTGTAGAATAAGATAAAATCTACTTATTATCCAACCGAATTGCTTTGGTTTGGAACCCCGATAAGTATGAACATCCCATTCATGGAAAAAATTATATGTGCTCAAGGCAAGAAGAGTGAACGATAATATCGTTCTTGTAATGTAGTAGTATTAATCAACACAGGTACAATGGGTCGATCACCCCGTGTTCGTAAGTTATAAATCTGTTTATGCGATGAAGTCCTGCTTAACCTTTTCAAAATGAAAACAATGTTCATAAGATGTCCCCTTAACCCTATTTATAGTCAAGACGTAGTTTCAAAAATTTGAAAGAAGGTTGTTATGTTATTATTATTTGCTTGTATTACTTCACAACTATTAATTTGTTGTAGAAGGGTAGTATAAAGAAAACCTTTAAATTCTTTCATTTATATATATATAATTGATATTACTTGTTGGGCACTCAAATGCTCATCCTTGCTTAATTTAAATGTTTTCACCAAGTGTGAACAATCAAGGCTCTGCTAGAGCAAGGGAAAGGAAAGGTTGTTCAATGATTTCAATGTTATTATATGTAATAGTTTAATATTATTAAGACAATGTTATATATTTAATATCATGTATTGTAAGGAATTATTAAAAGTTACGACTTGGGAGCTAGACTTTGATAATTATGTAAATTAAGTTTAATATTTATATTATTGCTATTATTATTAGTATTATTTCATTTCATAGAAATGGTATCGTAAAGCACCGAAGTTTGGGTTTCAAGCACCGGATTTGGGGTTTTACGTGTTGGTATCAAAGCTTTAGGTTAGAAACCTTGTGAGATGTAGACCTTAGTCCATAACCTTGAAACGAGGGAAACGTTGAAAATATAAATAACTCATATAGAGTTTATAAAGAGATGAATTGACTAAATTCATCGTCAAACAAAAATCAAAGATAACTTATATAAAACTATTATTTGATGTGTATATATACTATAAAGCTAATCAGATAATTTATGTGTAGATGTCTGTGGAAAAGGCTTGTTATATGCTTATATAGATGAAGAATGATCAAATCCATACCCCCGAAGCTAATATCGAAGCCAATGGCTAAAAGAGAGGCTCACCAGAAGACCCCAACTTTTATAAATAAAGATGAATTTTCTATAAATATTATTTTTGAATATTATGGAATAAATTTGATATAATGTTATAGTTGTGGGTAATATTTATAAATTTTGCAAAGTATGCAAGTTGTTATAAAATATTCGCTTGGTTCTGGGAATATTCTTTTGTTAGGAATATTGTTATAACTACCAATCATTGGTGGACCTCATTAATGTAATTATTGCCTGATTGAGAAAACGACAAAAATATTTTATAAAAATAACTACGGAGGTGTTACCGTTAAAACCTGCTGAACTACCCGTGGTAAAAGTACAGTGAATACGCTGTGGTCGCATAAGAAGACACGTATATTGATTATTGATGCTTACTTGAGAAGTCACCATTATGCTTAATTATTACTACAATAATTCACGATCATATTCTTATATTATTGATTCAATTATTGTCATAGAATTATCATCCGATAATATGTTATAAGATTAAATCAATAATCGAGACTACAAGTTATAAATGATTAATAATTGTTGAAAGATTAAAAATGTGTTGATTAAAAATAAAAATGAATTGTGGTAATATTTATTCAATCCTTAATGTATATAAAGAGTCCAAGTATGAGACGCTTGTGGTAAGTTTGATTATTTTATGGGGGCTCATATGTCATCATCTAAGAGTCTCTTCGTTAATAGTAATTACCTTTGTCAATAGTAATTACCTTTACCAGACGTCGAACCACTTGTCGTTTCACATTACAAAAGTGCCGAACCACTTGTTGTTTCACATTACAAAAAGGCCGAACCACTTGTCGTTTCACATCATCACCGTCAAGCCACTTGCCTTTTCACACATCTAAGAAAAGCTAAGCTAGAAATCTTCTATAAATAGAGGCCTAGTGCTTCATTATTTTTCACTTAATTCATTCAAGCTATAGAGAGAGAAAGTATAGAGAGAATAAGAGAGAAAGAAGAAGAGTATTTTGTTACTACACCGCAGTATTCATTCTCTCCTACCAAAAGTAAGGGGTGTTATTCTTTCTTATTCATGAAGAGAATCGTTGTTATTCCATTGCTTATTATTCATTGGAATAACTCAGATAACGCGGGTTTACTCCTATACTTGGTGACATTCTTCTATTATTCGCTGGAACATCCATGCGCATGTGTTTTACAACGGACGGTTCCGCTTTTTTTATTATTATTCCGCTGAACATCCCGTCGTGTGTTTTACACCTAACTGTTTCATTTTTATTATTATTCCGTTGGAACATCTTGCTTCTGTCAGTGTTTTTATAATTGACCGGTTCCGCTTTTATTATTATTCTGCTGAACATCCCGCTCAGTGTTTTACACGGACTCGGGTTCCGCTTTTTATTATTATTCGGTTGAATATCCCACATGCGGCGCTTTACGCTTACGACCGTTCCGTTATTTATTATTCTGTTGGAATAACTCCGCTTCAGGCGCGGTCTATCGATGCATGGTGATTTCTTTGTTATTCAATTCTTTATTATACCAAATTGGTTAAAACTTTAACTTCTATACTCCATGAAATTAGTGGAATATCCTCGATATTTGCGCTTTCATCCAAAGATTTTTTCATGGAAATATTCTTTCGATCATTCTTGAATTTTACTCTACAAAACAAAGATCATGTTGATAATTTGACGTTAATAATTCCCGGATAAAATAATTCTTGAACTTGTTTTATCAATTCTTATATCATTGTCATCATCCTCATGTTTATATTATGTTGAAAGTCATCGTGGGCTCAGAGTGCATATAGATGGACTTGGTATGATTATGACCAAGAGACTATTCTTAGTGTAATTAATCGTAATGTTACAAATGATGTGATAAAACCTCAAAGTAGTAGTGCATCGGTGGGATGTATTGTTGGTATGATTATGACCATTAATGAATACACAAATATTCTTAGTCAGTAGTGTATGAATAATTATGGTCGTGATACTAAAGAATATCTTTGGGTCAGAAAAGGTGTGATTCGATGATGTGGAATATTTATTAAAGTCGAGAGTCTCAATTTATAAAAGTGATGAAAACCTTTTGAAACCTAAAAGATAGTAGACTTTATTTTCTACTTGACTTTTTAATGGATTCAAGATATTCACCGCAGTTAAACCGGGTTGTCTATTGTATTTTATCGCTTAACATTGTTGAAGACTATTGATAATTTATTCGCATTATCTTAGTCATAATATTTCATCGGGCTAGTTGAGCTCACCCTTTCTTTCACCGTTCTCTTCGGGAAATGAGAATATAATGGGACTTAGCTCTGGGAAACGAGTGATGGTCCCCAAGATAGATTAGTAGTCCTCACTATTTTGTGAAATAGTGTGATAATAATTGTAATGAGGACCTTTTTGAGTTTATATAATATCTAGTAGATTTATATTTGTATTTAAACTCACGCTTTACGTATTAAGTTGTATTTAAATTTGCACATATATAAGTGGCGACCCAAGATGGGTGATGTATACCTAATTTTGGGGAAGGCCACAGCTTGGTATCAAAGCTTAGGATATGATCCCCGCTAAGATGTGAGAATAGTACTAGAGGGGAGACGGAATACCTTCGCTAGTATTTAACCTACCTAAGTTTATGTGCTATTTTATTGGTTGGTCGTAAGATAGGATAATTTGTGATATGTCAATTAACCTTTGTTTTGTAAGCAAGATTCTGAAAATGACATCCCGAGAATGTTGAGATAAGCAATGGAGCGCAAAGTATCATTGATTCACCACATATCAATAATCGTGATAATGCATCGTGAAGGCGACAATCCTCATGCAAACAACAACACCGACTCAAATGATGAATGATCAAATGTTCGTGAGGCTTTATGTAATTTATGCAACACAGTGAGAGCGACTCCGCCCAAAACGTAGGTGGAAACACGAAAACTCTCTGCGCATCACCGCTAAACAATTCAAGGAGTCGGGACCACCTGAGTTTAAGGGAGAGCCAAAACCACTTACGGCTAAGCATGGATAAAGCAGATTACCAAGATATTTGATGTCTGGGATGCTCCGAGGAGCAAAAGGTTCCCTCACGCTTTTTATGTCAATGTGGAGAGGCAGACATCGGTGGGAATTGGTAAAACGACTCAACCTCATTCAGGACTAAAAGATATCTTGGGAGAAGTTCCAGAGTCGTTTCAAACCACAAATACTTTCCCAAAGTATTCGCCATAATGAAAGGAGGTGGAGTTTATCAAGTTCGAACAAAACAATATAACCGTGTCGCAATACGAGGCAAAATTTGTGGAGTTATCACTGCTTAATGCCCCACTTGGTGGATAATGAAGAGAGAATGGGCTAATGTTTTTAAGAGGTTTCAAGTCGGGAGATACGCCAACATCTTATTTCTCATAAACCGTGGTTTGTATTCAGATGTTGTAAATAGGGCCTCGCTTAGAAGGAGCGCGATAACGAGTCAACTAAACTCAAAAAGAGAGCAAATTACAAAATTATAATAATAGCGTAGAGAAGTCATCGGCTAAGGACAACAAGCGTGGAGGGAATCAACATGCTAGATATGGTAACCACTTTTGTGGTAATTAGGGCCAAAACAATAAGAATGGACATTTCAAGAAAAGGAGATTCAACAATGATGGAAAGACGCCAAAGACCAAAGACCCGCTCTTAAGGAAGGAGAAAGACCACCTATCATATGCTTCAAACCAGAGGAGAGGGACACATCACCCAATCACGCCATGCCGCCCAAAGCATGTTATAATTGTGGAAGAGAAGGTCACTTAGTTTCCGATTTTGTCTTTTACCAAAGACAAATTAACTAGGATGGAGGCACCAAAGGCCATCCCGTAAAAAGTCAAAACCAGAGTGCAAGGGAAAGCGCTTTTGTTGTGACTCTCCCAGAGAGCAAGGAACCCGAATGAGGTCATCATGGTGTAAGCTTTATCATAAACTCTAATGAAGTCTATACTTTATTTGATACCGCTTCTACCCATTCTTTTATTTCTCCCACGGCGCCATCGATTAAATTTGACTCCGGAGAAATTAGACTTCGACTTATCGTGGAAACCCGCTGGGAGAAACCTTCATTACATCCATCGCTTATAAGTCTTGTTTGGTTCAAATCGGCACTTCTCACATTACCTCGTCGATCTTATTTCATTAAAAATACTTGTGATTTGACGTGATTTAGGGATTGATCAAGTTAACTAATTATCATGCAAAAATTGATTGTTTTCGTAAGTTGTTAGCTTTCATATTCCTAATCAACCTATTATGCGTAATTCAAACGACCAAACCATTAAAATCAATCACGGCCATCTCAAGCCATAAAGCTATTCGCTTATTAAAAACGGATGTCAAGCTTTCTTAGCTCACGCCACTTGATTTAAACAAAAATACGCCGCTTTTGAATGATATTTCTATTGTTAATAAATTTCCGACGATTCCTCAAGAACTTCCCGCCTACCCCCAGAGCGTGAAATCAATTTTGTATCGACCTTGAACCCAGACAAAACTTATTTCCAAAGCCCCATATCGAATGGCTCCTATGAACTTCGTGAGTTAAAGACCCAACCGCAGGAATTGTTAGACATCGCTTTATCCGCCCTAGTACTTCTCCTTGGGGTGCTCCTGCTCTATTCGTGAAGAAGAAAGATGGGAGTATGCGACTTCAGATTGATTATCTGGAGTCAATCATGTCACCATCAAAAATAGGTATCCATTGCCACGTATCGATGACCTATTCGACCAAACCATAAGGAGCCAAATTTTTTCAAAGATCGATCTTCGTTCCGGATATCACCAATTGAAGATTAGAACCACCGACATTCCAAAGACGGCCGTAACCTTGCAGACGGCATTATGAATTCCTAGTCATGTCCTTTGATCGACTAATGCCCCGCCGCCTTCATGGATACGATGAACCTAGTATTCAAGGAATATTTAGATCACTTTGTGGTCGCCTTTATTGATGACATCCTTATTTATTCCAAAAGCCGTGAAGATCATGAGCAACACTTGAGGTCGACAATTCCATAAAAAGCTTCATGTGAATATAAGCTTTATGCCAAGTTGAAGAAATGTGAGTTCGAAGTGAAGAAGTAGTTCCTTGGGCACACGGTATCAAGTCATGGAATATCTATCGACCCAAAGAAAGATCAAGCTATTCAAAGTCGGGAACAACCTAAATCAAGGATCAAGTATGTAGCTTTCTGCTGCTTAGTTGGTTATTATCTGGAGATTCGTGGAAGGATTTTTCTAATCGCTACTCCATCGACTCAAACCGATTTTTAAAAGATACAAATTTTGGTTGGAGCGAGGAATGTGAGAGGAGTTTTCAAGAACTCAAGAGGAGACTTATTTCAAGACCTGCTCAACGATACTATCCGCCTTGAGGGATTTGTCATCTACAAAGTGATGCTTCGGGCAAAAGGTTGGGATGTGTTCTCATGCAACATGGAAAAGTTATAGCCTATGCCTCACGATAACTCAAAGAATATGAGAGGAATTATCCTACTCATGATCTAGAGTCACAAATTATTGTTTTCGCACTTAAAATTTGGAGGCATTACTTCAGATGGGGAGAAAGTGAGATCTTTACTGATCATAAAAGCCTCAAATATTTCTTCACTCAAAAGGAACTCAATATGACAACGACGTTGGCTTGAACTGCTGAAAGATTATGATCATACCATCCAATACCATCCCGAAAAGTTTAACGTGGTAGCCGACGATCGAAAGGTAAAATCATATGCAAGCACGAAAAGGATATTGTCAACGCAAAGGCCCATTTTGTGTGACTTGCAAAGGATGGAGATAGAGTTAAAGACTCAGGACGCATGTGATGATAGCGTATAACGTAGTAGAACCGATTTTAAATCGATAAAGTTAAAGTCGCCAAGTTACGCACTGGAGCCGATGCGATGAGGAAGAAAGTGCAAGAAGGTGCTATGCCGAAAAGCAAGAATCGATGAAGAAGGAATACTTTGAGTCAACTCTGCATTTTGTGTTCCTAACTACCCCGATTTAAAGTATAATATCATGATGGAGGCGCATAACACACCATTTGTAATCCATCTAGGAGTACCAAAATGTATCGCGATATTCGCCATACATTTTCGTGGAGCAATACGAAGAGAGAGATATATTGCTTATCTCAAGGTGTCTAACTTGTCAACGAAGTTAAAGCGGTGCATCAAGTAATTAAAAGGTCCATCAGAACCACTTGAAATTGCGTAATGAAGGGGAGCACATTACCATGGATTTCAAGCACGGCCTTCCTAAGGTTTCTCAAGGAGTTGATGCGATTTGGGTCATTGTTGATAAGATCGACCAAGTCCGCTTATTTTTACCGACACGAGAAACTTATACATTTGAACGCCTTGCTGTCAGATGTACATATAAACAAGATTGTAAGATCGCATGGTATGTCAGATCCATAGTTTTCCGATCGAGACCCAAGATTCACTTCACGATTTTGGGTTAGCATTGCAAAAGCTATGGGGCACAGACTTCACGATTTATCTCCAAGCATATCATCCTCGTATTTTAGACGAATAATGTGAGAGGACTATTCAAACTCTTTAAAGATCTATTAAGACTGTGTCCTTGATTTCAAGGGAGTTGGGACAAGTTCTTACCATCTGTGGAGTTTTCCTACAACAACAAAGCTTATCAAGCAAGTATCGGTACGGCTCCATTCAAGGCTGTACGGAAGAAAGTGTCGCTTCTCAGTATGTCGGGATGAATTGGGTGAAGCAACGTTGTTGGGACCTGAGTTGCACGCATGACCACTTTTAAAAGATTCAAAATGATCCACAAAGTATAAAACCTCACAAAATCGATTAAAGAGTTAGCTGATCTTCATCGAAAGGACGCGGAATTCAAGAATATGAGATCATGTGTTGTTAAGAGTTGCATCCATGGAAAGGAGTTACAAGATTTGGAAAGAGAGGAAAACTTAATCCTCGATTCATCGGTCCATTTTAATCCTCGATCGAGTAGGAACCGTGGGCCTATAGACTTCGCTTCACCGCCAAATACGCCCTCGTGTTCATAACGCTTTTTCACATATCCATGTTACGTAAATATGTGAAAGACTTTAACCATATTATCGAAGTTGTAACCTATCTTAAATAAAGGTGGAAGATTTGGACGATGAAGAGGTGTCCCGATCAAATTTTGATAAGAAGGAACATATTCTGCTTCCAAGGTTATACCTCAAGTCAAAGTTTGCGTGGAGGAACCACGATGTTGAGGAAATAACTCTGGGAGTTAGAATCAAATGAAA
>CM035173.1:62189819-62367835 GCA_020205615.1 Panax quinquefolius
AAGAAGAAAGATGGGAGTATCGACTTTGTATTGATTATCGGGAGTTGAATCATGTCACCATCAAAAATAGGTACCTGTTACCTTGCATTGATGACCTATTTGACCAGTTGCAAGGCGCCAAATTCTTGTTAAAGATCGATCTTCGTTTTGGATATCATCAGTTAAAGATTAAAACTGATGACATTCCAAAGACCGCTTCGAAACTTCAGATGCGTGCATTATGAATTCCTAGTCATGTCTTTTGGATTGACTAATGCTCCTGCTGCCTTCATGGATATGATGAACCGAGTATTCAAGGAATATTTGGATCATTTTGTGGTTATCTTTATTGATGACATTCTCATTTACTCCAAAAGTCGTGAAGATCATGAGCAACACTTGAGGCTGATACTACAAAAGCTTTGTGAGAACAAATTATATGCCAAGTTGAAGAAATGTGAGTTCTGGCTTGAGGAAGTAGCATTCCTTGGGCACGTGATATCAAATCATGGAATATCTGTTGACCCGACAAAGATTGAAGCAATTCAAAGCTGGAAGCAACCTAAGTCAGTGACCGAAGTACATAGCTTTCTGGGCTTAGCTGGTTATTATCGGAGATTCGTGGAAGGATTTTCTCAAATCGCTACTCCATTAACTCAGCTGACTCAAAAAGATACAAAATTCGGTTGGAGCGAGAAATGTGAGAAGAGTTTTCAAGAACTCAAGACGAGGCTCATTTCAGCTACTCCATTAACTCAACTGACTCAAAAAGATACAAAATTCAGTTGGAGCGGGAAATATGAGAAGAGTTTTCAAGAACTCAAGATAAGGCTCATTTCAGCACCAGTTCTGACAATACCATCTGGTTCAGAGGGATTTGTCATCTACAGCGAAGCTTCAGGCAGAGGGTTAGGATGTGTCCTCATGCAACATGGGAAAGTCATAGCCCATGCCTCACGACAACTCAAAGAATACGAGAGGAATTATCCTACTTATGATCTAGAGTTGGCAGCTGTCATTTTCACACTAAAGATCTGGAGGCATTACCTGTATGGGGGAGAAAATGGAGATCTGTACGGATCATAAAAGCCTCAAATATTTCTTCACCCAAAAGGAACTCAACATGCTGTAACAACATTGGCTTGAGTTGTTGTAAGATTATGATCATACAATTCAATACCATCTTGGAAAAGCTAACGTGGTAGCTGACGCGTTGAGTAGAAGATCATATGTAGGTACGAGTGCGATATTGTCAACGGAAAGGCCCATTTTGTATGACTTACAAAGGATGGAGATAGAGATAAAGACTCCAGGGACCCATGTGATGATAAATATATGAGTAGAACCGAATTTAATCGATAAAGTTAAAGCTTCTCAAGCTACAGACCTGGAGCTGATGCATATGAAGAAGAAAGTGCAAGAAGGTACTATTTTGGAAACAAGAATCGATGAAGAAGGAATACTATGAGTCAACTCCATACTTTGTGTTCCAAACGACCCTGATTTAAAGTATAAGATCATGATGGAGGCGCATAACACACCATTTGCAATCCATCCTAGGAGTACCAAAATGTATCGTGATCTTCGACATACATTTTGGTGGAGCAATATGAAGAGAGAGGTAGCGGAGTTTATCTCAAGGTGTCTAAATTGTCAACGAGTCAAGGCGGAGCATTAAGTGCCAAAAGGCCCATTGCAACCACTTGAAATTCCAGAATGGAAGTGGGAGCACATTACCATGGATTTTGTTACTGGTCTTCCCAAGGTTTCTCAAGGCATAGATGCAATTTGGGTCATTGTTGATAGATTGACGAAGTCTGCTCATTTCTTACCTATACAAGAAACTTATTCACTTGAACATCTTGCTCGTATATACATAAATGAGATTGTAAGACTACATGGCATGCCAATATCCATTGTTTTTGATCGAGACCAAAGATACACTTCACGATTTTGGGTTAGTTTGCAAAAAGCTATGGGCACAGATTTACGATTTAGTTTGGCATATCATCCTCAAACAGATGGGCAGTCGGAGAGGACTATTCAAACTCTTGAGGATTTATTAAGACTCTATGTCCTTGACTTCAAAGGAAGTTGGGACAAGTTCTTGCCATTAGTGGAATTCTCCTACAACAACAGTTATCAAACAAGTATTGGCATAGCTCCATTCGAGGCGTCGTATGGACGCAAGTGTCGTTCTTCAGTATGCTGGGATGAGGTGGGTGAAGCAACATTGTTGGGTCCGGAATTGGTATGCATGACAACGGAAAAGATTCAAATGATCCGACAACGTATAAAAACCTCACAAGAATGACAAAAGAATTATGTTGATCTTCATCGAAAGGACGTGGAGTTCAATGTTGGAGATCATGTGTTGTTACGTGTTGCTCCATGGAAAAGAGTTACAAGATTTGGAAAGAGAGGAAAGCTCAATCCTCGATTCCTTGGGCCATTCAAAATCCTAGATCGAGTAGGAACTGTGGCTTATAGACTCGCCTTACCGCCAAGTATGTCTCGTGTTTATAACGATTTTCACATATCTATGTTACGTAAATATGTGGAAGACCTGAACCACATTATTAAGCTAGAACCGGATGAAATAGCGGAAGATTTAACATATGAAGAGCTACCTGTTAAAATCTTGGATAAGGAGCATATTCTATGCTCCAAGGTTATATCTCTAGTCAAAGTTTTGTAGAGAAACCACGATGTTGAGGAAATGACCTGGGGGTTAGAATCTGAAATAAAATCAAAGTATCCTCACTTTTTCGACATACCGGGTATGTACCCTAATTTTGATGACGAAATTTCATAAGAATTGGAGGTTGTAAGACCCCAACTTTCATAAATAAAGATTAATTTTTCTCGAAATATATTTTTGAATATTATGGTGTGGTTTTGATATAATGTTATAGTTGTGGGTAATATTTATAAATTTTGCAAAGTATGCAAGTTGTTATAAAATATTCGATTGGTTGGGAAATATTCGTTTTAAACAGAAAATATTCGTACAATGACACAATCATTGGTGGACCCCACAATGAAATTATTGTCGGAGTTAGAAAATGACAAAAATATCTTTTTATAAAAATGACGGCAAAATTTTTACCGTTAACTGTTGAACTACCCGGTGGTAAAAGTACAGTAATACGCGCGGTTGCATAGTAGCACACGAAATTGATTATTGATGCTTACGTAAGAAGCCACTCAGTTTACTCAATTATTGCTACAGTAATTGTTGCATTGTATCTCACATTATTTAATTCAATTATTTTCATAGTATCATCTGCATAATATTTTATATTATTAAATCAATAATTGAGACAAAAAAGTTATTCATATTATTATTTACAATATTGACAATGTCTAGAAAGTTCTGTCGAGGAGAGGTTTGGTAACCTAATTGCAAGACAATAGGGAGAAATCCTTATCGAAAAGCCCCCTCTTTCCTGGGAATGATCTGGTTATTAAATATTGTGAGTTATAATATTAATGATGAATAATTGTTGAAATATTAAAAATGTGTTTATTAAAGATAAAGGATTTATGGTAAATATTTATTCAATTTTTTTGATATAAATATAGGGATTTGTTATGAGGTGTTTGTTGTAAGTTTGACTTAGTATTCCTGGGAAGATTTACAAATTTTATGGACCGTCGATGGTGGTTTTAATAGTAAATCAACCTGGACCATTGATAGTGGTTTTAATAGTAAATCAATCTGGATCGTCGGTGGTGGTTTTAATAGTAAATCAATCTGGACCGTCGGTGGTGGTTTTAATAGTAAATCAATCTAGACCGTCGGTTATGGTTTTAATAGTAAATCAATCTGGACCATCGGTTGTGATTTTAATAATAATCAATATAGACCGTCCGTTCTAATAGTAAATCAATCTGAACCGTTCGTGAATAAGTTACTATTTAGTCCATTCTCCTATAAATAGAAGCTTAATTCTTCTTTCATTCTCACCAATTCACTGAGACTCAGAAGAGAAACAATAGAGAGAAAGAAGAAGAGTATTCTATTACCTCACTATTGCAGTATCCAGTCTTTTACTAAGGTAAGGGGTATTATTTCTTTCGTATTCATAAGGAATACTATTTTTTTTGTATTCTTCCTTTAATATGTCGGAATAACTTGTCTACGCAGATTACGTACCATATGACGGGTGAAAATCCATTTGAAGTTTCGTATGTTATTTCTTTTCATATTCTTAAATCTAAACTTACTATGGTAAGTATTAATTCTATAATCCTTGAAATTAGTGGAATATCCTTGAGTTTTGCGCTTCATCCAGTATCGTTTCAGTGGAATATTGATCTGAACTTTCTTATTAAATATCAATATATTCACCGGGGTACTATTCACAGGTTACTATTCACGCGGTTACTATTCCCTAAAATATTATTCACTCGAGTATTTGGGGTACTTTTCATGCCGGGTTACTATTCATGAGTTACTATTCACCTAGTTACTATTCACTAAAATATTATTCACTCGGGTATTCAGGGCACTTTTCATGCCGGGGTACTATTTATAAGTTACTATTCACAAGTTATTATTCACTAAAATATTATTCACTCGAGTATTCGGGCACTTTTCATGTCTGGGTACTATTCACGACGTATTATTCCCAAAGTACTATTCACAGGATACTATTCACGGGGTACTATTCACCAAAAAATTTATTTCTTTACTGTCTAAATTATTTTTAATACATGGATACTATTCTTGAATTTTACTCCACAAAGTAGTATCATGTTGACAATTTGGACATTATTAAATTCTGGATAAATTAAAATTATAAAACTTTAAAATTTATCCTTTGCTTTTATTTAATTGAATCGTTATATCATTGTCATCATCCTCATGCTTATATTGTGATGAAAGTCATAGATGGACTGTTGATTGGTATGATTTTGACCAGGGATCATTTGGTATAATCATGACCCGTAATGTTACAAATGATGTGGTAAGAATCCTCATTGGCCTGTAGTGCATTGATGGACAGTTGTTGATATGATTATGACCAGGGATTATTCAGTATAATCATGACCATTGATGATTACATGAATATCCTTGGCCCAGAAATGGTGAGGATGATTCGATGATGTGGTTTATTTATTAAGTTGAGTCTCAGCGATAAAGTTGATGAAAACCTTTTTAAATCATTGAAGATAGTAGATATCACGCTCTACTTGACTCTTCTAATGGATTGCTTGTTCTGCTGCAGTTAAACTTGTTGTCTATTATATATTATCAGTTTAACATTGTTGAAGGCTAATGATAACTTATTATGCATTATCTTAATCATAATATTTCTTACTGGGCTAGTTTAGCTCACCCTTTTGCTTTCATTATTCACTTCAGGAAATGAGAACATAGCCAGGACTAGTCGAGGAACGGAGTGATGGTCCAAGATGGTTGTTTTAGAAATCCTCACTATTTAGTGTGATAATAAATGCAGTGAGGATTGAATTTGAGTTTGGATATTTTCTATGAGACAATATTCGTGTAAAAACTCTCAGCTCTTGTTGTATAATTAAGTTTGTATTTGTATTCAGTACCATGTATTTGGCGACCCAAGATGGGTGATGTATACCTATTTTGGGGGAGTCACAGTTAGACCCCAACTTTTGTTTTGATAGAGGGGTAGATGGTAGCGAATCCTCCCTTTTTGTCCATTAAAGGATAGTTGTTGGTGGGTAGTTTATGCCTTGAGCATTTATAGAAGTATGCCAAATGTTGAGTCAGTCTATATTAAAAACATTGGTATATGAATATAAATTCATTATTATGATATATGTTAGAGAATTTACATAGTAAATTGTCTATTTAATATTATGAAAATTCAATAAGCTGAATCGGTATTTTTAGCAAACATAACCCACTAATCGGGGAAGTAGAATTCCAAAGTTTGGTAATCTAAAACTCTCACATGATAATCATGTGATTGTTCGAATACAATATTGTATTACATTCTAAATACTTATATGATAATAAAACCCGAGTAACGTGTTAGAACATTGTAGAACAAGATAATGCCGCCCAGATGAGTACTACGAAACCAAGAGATCGAAGAGTCGGTTAACAATGCAGATGGAGCTCAACCAACCCCAATGCAGGACTTTATTAACATGATGGTAGAAGCTATGAGGAATCAAAAACCAACTGTAGGAAACCAGACGGGAAACCAATTAGCCAATTTTAAAGACTTTAAGACAGTAGGACTGCTGGAGTTTAAGGGAACAGCAGACCTGATAGAGGCCTAGACGTAGATAAAGGAGATTGAAAAGGCCTTAGTTATTGCTACAGTCGCTGAGGAGCAAAAGATAATTTTTGCTACCTACATAATGAAAGGTGAGGCTAACTTTTGGTGGGAAGCCAACCAGAGCAAAGCTGGAACTGGAATCACGACGTGGGAAGCATTCAAGACGTTGTTTTTTGAGAACTACTTCCCTGAGAGTACACATGAAAGAATGGAGATCAAGTTTTTGGAGTTAAAACTGGAAAATATGTCAGTGTCGGAGTACGCTGCAAAATTCAATGAATTGGCCAGATTCGCTCCACATCAGGTGGAAACTAAGGTGAGGAAGGCAAGAAGATTCAAAAATGGGTTAAAACCATGGATTTATAGCAAGGTAGCGGTTTATAAATTACGTCGTTCTCAACTTTATTGGATAAAGCTCTCATTGCTGAAGGTGGGAGTGAAGCGGTTTCAAAATATAATCGGGAAAAAAACAAGAAGAAGATAGAAGGAGGAAATTTAAATGTTAACAGTGGTGGCAGCAACAACAAGAAGCATAAATGGAGCAGTGGGGGTAGCAATTCCGAAATTCAGCAAGGGACCATGCAATAGAAGAAGCATGTATTTGGGAATTGTGGAAAGGGTCACTCAGGAGAGTGCATGTGTGATAACCCGGGAAAAACTGAAATATCCAGAATTTAAGATTTAAGAATTAATTATTAATAAAAATAATTTTTATTAATAATATTCTGGGCTATGTGATTATTAATCGTTCTAGAACCTAGGATGATTATAAAACGGGAGGATCCTGGCTACTAACTGGACTGAACGAGTAAGAATTTTTGAGATGAAAATAAAAACATTTTGGGAATAAAAATATTTCTGGGGAAAAAGACGAAATAGGCAATATTCACCCGACAAAACCCTAAGGGTTAGGGTTTGAATAACCTAAGCCTTTTTGAAAGTTCGGTATGTCAAAATGACATTCTGTCAAAAGATTTGACGATAATATGTCGTGAAAAGTTAACTTAGCTGATAAAAGTTTTTCTCAAAAAGCGTGCAAAAATCGGACGAAATAAAAATGATAAAAAGTACTATTATGTACTTTTCATTCGTTTAACTACGTTAGAGAAAAACGTGAAGGAAAACTCTTATATTCAAAAAGTGTTTTTTAGTTTTTTAAAGTTCCAAAGAATGCGTAAAAGTTAATCTGTAAAGGAAGACGAAATATCCAAAAATATTTAGATTTCGAGAATCGTAGTTTTTGAACTGTTGGATGAATTCCGGAAGACGGAAGCAGGAAGCTTCCAAGAGAAGCTTCGTGAATAGTAAGGAGGTGGGAATAGTAACTTTAGGGGTAAAATGACTATTTTTCCCCAAGCCTTGGTTTTCTATATAAGGAAAGCCTTAGCTCATTTGTTGGTGATTTGAAAATCACCAACACTTGAGAGAGAGAAAGAAGTTGGATGAGGAGGAAAAGGAAGAGGAAAAACTAGCTCGAGTGCAAACTTTGTCCAACAGAAAAACATTAAAGAAGAAAGGTAATTCAAAACCTAGTCTAATCTAAATTTTCTTTAAGTATTCTATGTCAACATACATAGCTTAATGAAAATAAGATAAGAAGATGTTAAGAATGATTTTCATATAGTTGAAATCATGAGAAAATGAAGAAATAAGAATTAGAAGTTTAGTTTATAAATTTCTTAAAAAGCTTTCTTAAGGTAATATGAATTGCTTAATGAATTTGAACGATCCGAATGAATCATATGAATGATTCGGTGAATTAAGTAAGGAATAGTATTTTATAACACCAAATTCCAAGAAAAAGTGAAATTGTAATCAAAATATCGATTAAAAATGAAGAACGCGAAGAACACGCGAAGAACACGAAGAACGTTGTTGATAGACAAATTTAAAACCATCATAGTATAACTTATTATTGATGGACAAGTTTAAAACCATTGCGTATAAGTTATTTTCTTATTTCTTGGTTAAGAACGATAGAAACGTTCATGAATAACGGATTGAACTTAGGTATAACGAAGCTATGGCGAAAATTTTGTAAAAGACGAGCGAAAAGTAGAAAGTATGTAAATGAATCTGAATGTGTAGGGTTTTATAAGAATGTATGAAAACATAGAAAACATGAGTCGTGGACTCAAGAACGAACGAATTCCAAGTTTGGATGACCGAATTACGGACGAATGAACGAAGAGCGTTAATAATATAAAAGGGACTAATGATGAAATTTAAGCCAATTGAATTGCATGTTAACGGATTCAGAACAAAATTCTGTCTGAGGGAAGTAGAGGTACGTTAAGAGATTAAGAAAATGGCTTTGGAATAAACTCATTCCGAGTTATAATGAAAAATTTATGAGATTTCAAAATAGGCGTCTCAAACATGTTCAACACTTCGAAAATTTTTCTGAGTTTTAGAACTGGCGCCACAGCGCTAGTTATGCCTTGGGAAGCGGTGTCGTAGTGCCAGCTTGGGGACTAAGCTGCTGGAGACTTGTGCTGCAGCGTAGCAAAAACAAAGGGAACCGGCATCGCAGCTCCGGTGCAGTGCAAAACCTAGAGAAGAGCTTTTAACTGCTCAACTCGTGGGGGAAGTGTAAAAAAAGATAAAGAACATATAGTTAATTAAGTGATTTAAACCTTTAGTAAAGGTTGGACGGGATTAAAAGATAAACAATGTAAACACAAAATACGTAACCAATATCTGGGGACCGTAGTTGCGATAAAAGGAACGTGTGGGATTGCTATTATTGTTATTCCTTAAACGTTGAGTGACAAGGGTGATGTATAACATGTAGATGTTATGATATCGTAGTGAGAGGTAAGTGTAAAGTGTATAAACGCTATAAACGTAACGTAGTTGCAATGAATGATTGGTCTTAACATACAATGAACAGTATGGCTTTAACATTAAGAAAGAATAATGAACGTGGGGTTCATGTAATGGATAACGAATGAAAGTGATTAAAACCTTGGGTAAAGGTTGAATGTGAGTTTAAGAGTCGAGCAACATGAACGCAAAATACGTAAATGATTCTCGTGAATCGTATTTGCGTCGGGCGAACGTTCTAAGTATACATTGGTTGTATGACTTAGACGTTGACGAAGGTAGTAAGTAAGATATGAATTATCAAGAAAGCTGTAACAAACGGTAACAAGATTAATGAAAGTCCGAATGTGTGTCAGATAGAAAATGTTAGAATAAATGTAAGCGTTAAACACTTTAGCCGATGTGAGGGTTGAGTGTACGCAAATATTAAACGGGCAGAACTTATACCCCGTGTATGGTTGACCGTAAGGTAATGAAGAATAATGATTAAACATGTGAACGGTGAAGAAACTGAATTAATGACAATGATATATAACGTTAAGAAGTCGAGTGAATGATAATAACTTGGATAATGTTTCGAGTCAAATGAACCAGACGTTATAAGATATGAATAAGGTAACGTAAAATGCTTAATGTTATGAATGCGTAGAATTAACATTAAATGATCGTTAAAAGTATACAAAAGACTGTATGACTTAGACGATAAAGAATGAATCCCAGGGTATGACATTTAGTTGCCAGAAAGCCATAAGGAAAGAGAAATCAACTTAACGAACATTATAGTTTCAATGGTTCGAATAAGTTATGTTAAGTTTAAGTTGTGGTACAATCGTAATCTTTAATGGTTGACATATGGGAGCTGGGCTAAATAATTCCTTTAGAGAGCGGAGGTATATACGAAACTAGCAACCGATCTAACTCGATGTGAAAGACAGTGTAGATGAGATGGGAAACTAATTTGTTGGTTGTTTGTGGGAAACCACTCAGAGTACCATATGGACTACTAGTAGAGACTCGATGTGTGCTAAGTCTTAGAAAAGCTATAAGAAGAAGATAAGAATGTAAATCAATAAAGATGATGATCGTACGAATTAAGACATCTTCGTATGTCGTAACGCCATAAAACGGTAAAGAAGAATGGTTACGTGAACTTAGGTTATAAACATGAACCATAAGGAATAGAGTTAAGTTTAAACCAATGCGTAAGTCAAGTATATGACTAATTGGCGTATATTCTATTTTCTTATGTGTTATATAGGGATTTTGGTAAACAGTTCAACGTAAACTGTAAGTTGTAGCTGTGCGTAAGGCAATTTTCCTAACTTCATTCATAATTGAAATGAATGCTAGTTTCTTAAACTTTTTCAGATGTTGAACTTGAGAAGTTTTATCTATGTGCAAATGTGTTATACTTGTACAAGGTGGTAGAATGTATGAGGCCTTGTGCCATATCTTTAACACTTCGATGTTTCTATGAGATGAACTATTCTGTGATTGAACTTTTCAATATGAAATTGTTCTATTTATACATGAACCGTTATTGTTAAGTCTGTGCTAATGATTCTCGCCAGACAAAATGTGTATAAAAAAGGTAGAAGATGAAAGTATTGCAAAGTGAATGTGACAAATATTTTAAAATGATAGGAATTAGAATTTATTCCTATTATTCAAACTGCTTCATAACCTTTATTCAGTTATTGAAGTTTTAAAAGAATGTTTAGATTCTTGATGTTGCTTATTCAACTGCTATAACTTGCTGAGCAATTGAATGCTCACACTTGCTTTAAATGAAAAACATTTTCAGCGTACGAGTAAAGGAATTTAAGGATCCCGTAAAGATTAAGCTGACCGGTATCCAGAAGAAATACCATTCAGTATATGAATGAGTATGAAGATCAAGCCAAGACTTGTAATGTAGAATAGTTTAATAAACTGTTATGTATCCTTGGTGGCGGATGAAAGTCACTCTTGTAAGATGTAAATAATAATGTAATTATCATTATTTTTAAGGAATGAGGTTATAAGGTATCAGAACATGGAATTTGAGAATGTATGTTGTTATATTTAACTATATAATGATGTATGTTTAGAAGAAGATGGAACTGTGATGTACAGAATTCGGGTCTGAAAATAGACCGGATTTCGGGGTGTTACAAAGTGGTATTAGAGCTGATAGGTTATAAACCTTAGGTATGAGTGCCTAAGACTATAATCGTTGAGAGAATAATAAGAAGATCGTTGAGTTAAACGATTGAGAAAGAAGATCACCACGTGATCATATTGAATCGTAATAACAGATGTTCTGTTAAACGATGGATGATTTATAGCTAATGTTATAAATGAATGGTACTACAAAGTAGTACGAGAAGAATAATTAAGTTGTAAAGGATAACATACGAATTATAGAAAATTCGTATTAAGTGAAAAGAAAGTTAGAAGTTGTAAGATTTCAATTGAGGACTCATGTGATAGCTGAGCTGTATGAACCTTTGTTATGGGCAGAGGTTTGTGCTTTAGTGTAACAACTGCTTAGCTTATTACAGTGATAGTCATTAAAATAGTAATGTCGCGCTATCAATATGTATATGGTGAAAAGGTGAATCTTTTCCTGTGAATATATTTGATAGGTAGAGAATGATAAGATAGGTATAAGTTCTTAAAACTCATACTTATGAAAAGTTTGTGACTCATAGTTATATGCTATGTTTCTGAGCCCTAAACATATGGATAGTCCTTTATTTGTTCTTGGATTACATATTGCGAAGATAAGTTCTTGAACACATATGGTTGTGGAAAGTTCCTAAACACATAAAGTGTGGTAAGTTGATGGACTATACTAAGGTATAGGAATGTTTAGACTGAAAAAGAGTATTTTCAATATACTTAGCATTAAAGGTGCTATAGAAGAATAAGTATTGTCTCAAGTAAGACAATGAAGGAAGATGGGGAAGAATGATATTCCAAGTCATCTAGCTATGCTAGATTTTGAAGTTTATTGAAATCGTGCTTATAAGTGCGTTTTGAAAAGGAAAGCATTGGTTCAATTTTTGGAACAAATGGATTTTAAAAAGAACTATTCTTTATATGTCTATGCTAATTGTTTTTGGCTAGACAGAAATTAATTTGAAATATCAAAATGAATTTTTTATCATCAGTGCATTTGATGCAAAGATGGTAAAAGGATGGAATTATTAATGCAACTGAACCTAGTGTTGGATGTGATCTTAGGATCAACAATCCGCTATGGTATGATGTATAATGATGAAGTCATAAACTGGCAAAATCCTTAACGTGATGTGAAATAGTTCGGTATCATGACGTCATAAAAACATTTTGAAGTATTGTGAAAGAATTTAAAGAGTAGTTGATGTCAATTGATTTGACTAGACAAATGTTTCAAGTTAATGTCCAATTTATTGGTATGGTCTAAGCTATTTGATTTGGCTAGACAAATGGTATGTTATGTTATAAGAAAATTGAGCTTTCTTTGAGAAGTTGTGCCAAACAAAATTGCTTTGGTGCGGAATCTGATGAATAAGTCAGAGGTGAACATACCCCAAAATGAGGTTATATGATAGGTTGATCGCCTAAATATGGAAGAGGTAGTTTACTTTCTTAGTGATTGTAAACTAACCGTGATAGAAGGGTTTACGGTGAAATGATGTTAAATCCAGTAAGAGTTCATGGTCGATTTGACCCCTCAACAAAATGTGAAATGTTTTAAAGGAATCTTTATATTCCTATTTATTCCTTCTACTTCATAATTCTGGATAAGTTATGAAGGTTAGGGAATGTTTGAAAGATAAGAACTTCTTTGAAGAGAAGTTAAGAAGAAAGGTATGTTAAAATTTTAAGGATGAAATTCTGTGAAGAATGGTTGAATGTGATGACCCGAAAGATTGAAAGTATAGTTAGACGTGAGGTTTAACTAATGACGATTATGTCAACAGATGATCCTTAGGAAAAAGAAGGTTATAAGAAAGAGAAGAAGTAAGATTAAACCTTCGTTAAAGGTTGTAAGGATAAAGTACCCGGGTATGGATGCAATTTTAAGAAATTTCGAGGACGAAATTTTTATAAGGGGGGAAGTGTGACAACCCGGGAAAAACCGGATTGTCCAAAATTTAAGATTTAAGAATTAGTTATTAATAAAAAGAATTTTTATTAATAATATTATGGGCTATATATTTATTAATCGTTCTAGAACCTAGGATGGTTATAAAATGGGAGGATTCTGGCTACTAGCTGGACTGAACGAGTAAGAATTTTCAAGACAAAAATAAAAAATTTCAGTGAACAAAAATATTTCTGAGGAAAAAGACAAAATAGGCACTATTCACTCGATGAAACCCTAAGGGTTAGGGTTTGAATAACCTAAGCCTTTTCGAGAGTTAGGCATGTCGAAATGACATTCCGTCGAAAGATTTGATGATAATATGTCGTGAAAAGTTAAGCTAGCCGATAAAAGTTTTTCTCAATCAAACAAAATAAAAATGACGAAAAGTACTATTATGTACTTTTCATTCGTTTAACTAGGTTAGGGGAAACGTAAAGGAAAACACTTATATTCAAAAAGTATTTTTTAGTTTTTCGAAGTTCCGAAGAATGCGTAAAAGTTAATCTGTAAAGGAAAGACGAAATCTCAAAAAATATTTGAATTATGAGAATCGCAGTTTTTGAACTGTCGGACGAATTTCGCAAGACAGAAGCATGAAGCTTCCAAGAGAAGCATCATGAATAGTAAGGAGGTGTGAATAGTAACTTTAGGGGTGAAATAATTATTTTGCCCCTAGCCTTGGTTTTCTATATAAGGAAAGCCTTAACTCATTTGTTGGTGATTTGAAAATCACCAACACTTGAGAGAGAGAGAAGTCAGATGAGGAGGAAAAGGAAGAGGAAAAACTAGCCCGAGTGCAAACTTTGTCCGACAGAAGAAGATTAAAGAAGAAAGGTAATTCAAAATCTAGTCTAATCTAAATTTTCTTTAAGTATTCTATGTCAATATACATAGTTAATGAAAATAAGAGAAGAAGATGTTAAGAATGATTTTTATATGGTTGAAATCATGAGAAAATGAAGAAATGAGAATTAGAAGTTTAGTTTATAAATTTCTTAAAAAGCTTTCTTAAGGAAATATGAATTACTTAATGAATTTGAACGATCCGAATGAATCATATGAACGATTCGATGAAATAAGTAAGGAATGGTGTTTTATAACACCAAATTCCAAGAAAAATGAAATCGTAATTAAAATATCGATTAAAAATGAACAACGAATGAAGAACACGCGAAGATCACGAAGAACGTTGTTGATGGACTAATTTAAAACCATGATAGTATAACTTGTTGTTGATGGACAAGTTTAAAACCATCGCGTATAAGTTAGTTGATTAGTTCTTGGTTAAGAACGATAAATCGTTCATGAAGAACGGATTGAACTTAGCTATAACAAAGTTATAGCAAAATTTGTAAAAGACGAAGCGAAAAGTAGAAAGTATGTAAATAAACCCGAATGTGTAGGGTTTCATAAGAATGTAAGAAAACATAGAAAACGTGAGTCATGGACTCAAGAATGAATTCTGAGTTTGGCATAAAATGAACTAATGATGCAATTTAAACTAATTAAATGGCATTTTAATGGATTCAGAACAAAATTCTGTCTGAGGGAAGTTGAAGTACGTAATGAGATTAAGAAAATGGCTTTGGAATAACCTCGTTCCGAGTTATAATGAAGAAGTTTTGAGAATTTAAAATAAGCATCACAAACATGTTCAACACTTAGAAAACATTTCTGAGTTTTAGAAGCTGCCGCAGCGCCCGATTATGCCTTGAAAGCAAGCAGCAGGCAGTGACAAATGAGGACTAAGCTATCGAGACTCTTGGAGACTTGTAGCTGCATGATCAAAAAAAAAAGGAACAAGCGTTACGCACGCACGGTCTGCAATGCTAAACCCAGAGAAGAGCTTTTAACTTCTCAACTCTTGGGGGAAGTGTAAGGAAAGATAAAGAACATATAGTTCATGTAATGTAACACTTAATTATGTGATTTAAACCTTTAGTAAAGGTTGGACGGGATTAAAAGATAAACAATGTAAACACAAAATACGTAACCAATATCTGGGGACCGTAGTTACGATAAAACGAACGTGTGGGATTACTATGATTGTGATTCCTTAAACGTTGAGTAACAAGGGTGATGTATAACATTTCGATGTTATGATGTCGTAATGAGAGGTAAGTGTAAAGCGTATAAACGCTGTAAACGCAATGTAGTTACGATGAACGATCGATCTTAGAATACAATGAACCGTATGGCTTCGACATTAAAAAAAATAATGAACATGGGGTTTATGTAATGGATAATGAATGAAAGCGATTAAAACCTTGGGTAAAGGTTGAATGTGAGTTTAAGAGTCGAGCAACGTGAATGCAAAATACGTAAACAATTCTCATGAATCGTATTTGTGTTGGGCGAACGTTCCAAGTATACATTGGTTGTGTGACTTAGACGGTGACGAAGGTAGTAAGTAAGATATGAATTATCAAAAAAGCCGTAACGAACGGTAACAAGAATAATAAAAGTCCAAATATGATTCGGATAGAAAATGTTAGAATGAAATGTAAGCGTTAAACACTTTAGCCGGCGTGAGGGTTGAGTGTACGCGAATATTAAATGGGCAAAACCTACACCCTGTATATAGTTGACCGTAAGGTAATGAAGAATAATGATTAAACATGTGAACGGTGAAGAAACTGAATTAATGACAATGACGTATAATGTTAAGGAGCTGAGTTAATGATAATAACTTGGATAACATTCCGAGTCGAATGAACCAGACGTTATAAGATATGAATAAGGTAACGTAAAATGCTTAACGCTATAAATGCATAAAATTAACATTGAATGATCGTTATAACTATACAAAAGACTGTATGACTTAGACAATAAAGAATGAATCCTGAGGTATGGCATTTAGTTGCCAGAAAGCCATAAGGAAAGAGAAATCAACTTTACGAACATTATAGTTTTAATGGTTGAATAAGTTAAGTTTAGGTTATGGTACAATCGTAATCTTTAATGGTTGACATATGAGAGCTGGGCTAAACAATTCCTTCAGAGAGCGGAGGTATATACGAAACTAGCAACCGATCTAACTCACTGTGAACGATAGTGTAGATGAGATGGGAAACTAGTTTGTTGGTTGTTTGTGGGAAATCACTCAGAGTACCGCATGGACTACAGTAGAGACTCGATGTGTGTTAAGTCTTATAAAAGTTATAAGAATAAGATAAGAATATAAATCATTAAAGATGATGATCGTACGAATTAAGACATCTTCGTATGTCGTAACGCCATAAAACGGTAAAGAAGAATGGTTACGTGAACTTAGGTTATAAACACAAACCATAAGGAATAGAGTTAGGTTTAAACCAATGCGTAAATCAAGTATATGACTAATTGGTTTATGTGTTATTTCCTTATGTGTTATATAGGGATTTTAGTAAACAAATCAGCACAAACTGTAAGTTGTAGCTGTGCGTAAGGCAAGTTTCCTAACTTCATTCATAATTGAAATGAATGCTAGTTTCTTAAACTTTCTCTGATGTTGAACTTGAGAAATGTTATCTATGTGCAAATGTGTTATATTTGTACAGGGTGGTAGAATGTATGAGGCCTTGTGCCATAATTTTAACACTTTAGTGTTTTTACGAGATGAACTATTCTGTGATTGAACTGTTCAATATGAAAATGTTCTGTTTATACATGAACCGTTATTGTTAAGTCTGTGCTAATGATTCTAGCCAGAAAAAATGTGTATGAAAAAGGTAGAAGAATGAAAGTATTGCAAAGTGAGTGTGGCTAATGTTTTAAAATGATAGGAATCAGAATTTATTCCTATTATTCAAGCTGCTTCATAACCTTTGTTCGGTTATTGAAGTTTTAAAAGGATGTTTAGATTCTTGATGTTGCTTATTCAACTGCTATAACTTGCTGAGCAATTGAATGCTCACACTTGGTTTAAATGAAAAACATTTTAAGCGTACGAGTAGAGGAACTTAAGGATCTCATAAAGATTAAGTTGACCGGTATCCAGAAGAAATGCCATTCAGTGTATGAATGAGCGTGAAGATCAAGCCAAGACTTGTAATGTAGAATAGTTTTATAAACTGTTATGTATCCTTGGTGGAGGATGAAAGTCACTCTTATAAGGTATAAAGAATAATGTAATTATCATTATTTGTATGGAATAAAGTTATAAGGTATTAGAACCTAGGATTTGAGAATGTATGTTGTTATATTTAACTATATAATGATGTATGTTTGGAAGAAGATGGAACTGTGATGTACGAAAGTCAGGTGTGAAAATAGACTGAATTTCGGGGTGTTATAGCATGAAAGAAAAAATGGTATGTTATACCTGTGGACAAGAAGGGCATATTTCACCTAATTGTCCTAAGACAAAGAAAGGAGGTTGTTTTAATTGTGGAGAAGCTGATAAGTGGGTTTTATACCAACTTATTGGATATCAATTCAAGAGAACTATGCCCATCTCAAGTACATTTTAGTGTGTTTTTAGTTACATTTCATGATATTTTGCATTACATGTACTGAGAACTCCTTTGGTGTACAAGTGCAGGAAATGGCAAAGCTTAGCGATGGTAGATGGCTTGAGGCTAATGGAAGCATAACGCGAGGAACAATGGGAGATATGCAACTGAGGATGGATGAAGGAAGAGTGGCATATTAAAGAATCGATGAGTTGGATATAGAAGCGATGCAATGCAGAGAACTCGAGAATTCAAATCGCAGAAGACGCCACGGCGCATGCGGCGTGCATGATCGACTACAAAGCTTCAACACGCACGCCGCCGTAGCGATCACCCGAACTGACCAGACTTTAAACACGCGCGCCCGCGCGATGATGACAAAGGGGACACGCGCTCCCGCGCGCGACATCTTCAGCTGCTAATTAATTTTATTTTAATTTTTAAATTGTAAGAGTTGGGGTTGGTTAAAACAATTATGGTTGGCACCAGATGCGGCTATCATTAGTTTTTACGTGTTTTTCATAATAGAACTAGGGTTTACACTGTGAGAGAATTCCATTGATGAACCAAGCATAAACTTATTGTTTTTTACTTCTTCTTTTGGATTTCAACCACTGTGGATGAACTACTTTTATGTTGTTGGATATTAGTGAGGATTTGAACGTTACATTTAGATTGTAATCAGCAATTGGTTTTGATCAATTATATCTTCTCTCTTTCAATTGTTTGTTTATTATCCATGTATTTCTTTAATCCCATAATGGCTTTTGGTTCAGTCATGAACTAAACTCCATTATGGGACTGTAACGGAGTTTAATACGTAGTCTAACTTATGGCGTGATTGCTGGACTGTTTTGCGTATTATAAGGAATTTCTATCATGGTTGATTTCCATATATGAATGATTGATCACCATTCGTTTTAGGTGCTTGTATGGAATTGAAAAATAACATGCGAGTATGGATTGTAATCATGATAGCATGCGTATATGGGGCTATTTTGCTTAGCTTTGTATTTCGTGAATCAGATAGACATATACTGTTTAACCGTATGAGTTATATAAGGGCTTGTGCTTAAATTCAATATGGCTGAAATTTGACATAGAAATATAGTGAGATTGGTTTTATTGATGATTACATGGTGTCTATTGCATTTGGATGTTATGTAAGTAGGTCATAATACATTGAAAAATGGTTATGTCTACATTAGTGCTCTTGGCTACTTTTCTGTGATACTTGAACAATCTTGCATGATGGTGGTGGTTAGATGACCTATTAAATGAAGTTAGGATTCCATTATTTCCAGATTTGATTTATTACATTATTATTCTTATTTTAGTTGTTATTTGCATTTAGAGTAATTCATAATTATAAGCATTAGTTTAAGCATATAAAAATAGTGATTTAGCTGATGCATAGTAGTTTAATTTAGACAACTTTCTCCGTGGATCGATACTCGACTTACTCTGTATTGCTTGTTGACACATGTATGCTTGCATGAGTTAGAGCTCTTATGTTAGAACTAAAAAAGAGGCAACAAGTTTTTGGCGCCGTTGCCGGGGAAAGGCGTATAAATTTTTATTATTATCATCAGTTTTAAGCTATATTGTATGACTTAGACAAATCTAATCGTTTCTCATTTCTATTTTTGTTTTTGTTTTGGTTTCAGGTACTTTTATAATTTTTATGCACACACGATCGTCCAACTCAGAATTGATATCAGCACATGATAATATTAACAGAAGAGGTTTGAAAGCGAGTGTGCGGAGAAATTTGCAAGCACAGTTAGAGGGTACTATATCTAATATGGCAGAAGGACAAAGAGAAGAGCAAAGAGAGGAGCACTGGGCTTTGCAAGACTATTCCATGCTGAACATTAATGGACTTCAGTCGAGCATAGTCAGACCAGCAATAGTAGCTAATATATTTGAGATAAAACCGGGCACTATTCAGATGGTGTAGAATTCAGTACAGTTTGGGGGTGCTGCTACAGATGATCTGAATGAACACCTGTTGATCTTTATTGGGATTTGTGATACATTCAGATACAACGGGGTGACGGAGGATGCTATTAGACTGAGGTTGTTTCCATTCTCATTGAGGGATAAAGCGAGAAGTTAGCTTCATTCTTTGCCTTCAGGATCAATTACTACATGGGAGGACCTAGCACAGAAGTTCATAGCCAAGTTTTTCCCAATGGCTAAGACTGCGAAAATTAAGACATCTATCTCTCAGTTCGAGCAACAACAGGGTGAATCCTTATACGAAGCATGGGAGAGATATAAAGAGATGCTAAAGAAGTGTCCGCACCATGGTATGCCAGATTGGATGGTGATCAACACATTCTATAATGGATTGGGATGGCAGTCTAGACCTATTGTAGATGCAGTTGCAGGAGGGGCATTATGGGCGAAGAGCTATGACGAGGCCTATAACCTTATTGAAATAATGGCAGCAAATGATTTTCAGAACCCTACATCTCGGATGCCACAGCCCAAAGTTGCAGGTTTTTTGGAAGTGGATGTTATTACTCAGTTGTCAGCACAGATGGCAGCTATGGCGAAGAAAATAGATTCATTGGCAGAGAGCAAAGCGAAAACAGTTGCCTTTGTATATGAGATTGCTGCGGGGTTACACTCGATAGATTAATGTGCTATCAGCTCAGAGTCGGTACAGTATGTGAGTAATTACAGGAAAGACCAAGGCCAGTTTCAAAGCACATACAACTCCATCAACCGCAATCATCCTAACTTCAGTTGGTCAAATAATCAAGGAAATTAGCGGAATCAGTTTACTCCAGGACCACCTTTTCCACCGGGATTTTCTCAACAACAACAACATCACACTCCAGCTGCACCTCAGCAAGAAAAGAAATCATAAATGAAGGAGATGATGTTGAAGTACATGGCAAACACGGAGGTTATGATCAAAAGCCAAGCAGTGGGTATTAAAAATCTGGAGACTCAAATGGGGCAAATGGCGAGCATGCTTAACAACAGGCCCCAAGGTTCATTACCAAGTAATATAGAGGAATATCCAAGAAGAGACGGGAAGGAATAGAGTCAAGCGATCACATTAAGGTCTGGGAAAAAGATTGCAGAATCTGAGCATGGCGCAGCCGCACCATGTTTACAAAGGGAGGACGCACGCAGCACGCAGGAAGAAAAATTGTGTTTGAGCGAAAGAAAAACCAAGAAAATTCGAAGTTACAACGCAGGAAGAGAAAGATAAAGTCGGTTCAGTTGAGAAGCCTAAGAGTACAGTACCATTAGTTCACCCTCCGGTTGCGTATCCGCAGAGATTTAATAAGCAGAGGGAAGATAAATAGTTCAGCAAGTTCTTGGAGGTTTTTAAGAAGCTGCAGATTAATATACCTTTCGTGGAGGCATTGGAACAGATGCCAAGTTATGCAAAGTTCATGAAGGGTATATTGTCAAGGAAGAGGAGATTAGATGAGTTTGAGACGGTAGCCTTGATAGAGGAATGAATTGCAGTGCTTTAGCGTAAACTACCTCCAAAGCTAAAAGATCCGGGCAGTTTCACAATTCCATACACGATCGAAAAGATGAACTTCGATAAATGTCTATACGATCTTGGGGAAAGTATCAATCTGATGCCCTTGTCAGTGTTTAATCAGTTGGGATTGCTGGCTCCAAGGCCGACAAACATTTCTTTGCAGCTAGCTAATAGATCCATCACGTATCCACGGGGAATAGTTGAGGATGTACTGGTGAAAGTGGACAAATTTATCTTTCCGGCTTACTTCATCATTCTAGATTACAAGGAAGATAAAAGTATACCAATCATACTGGGGAGACCATTCTTAGCCATAGGAAGGACTTTGATAGACGTGCAGAAATGGGAACTCACTATGCGTGTACATGATCACGAGGTTACCTTTAACGTCTTCAAGGCAATGAAGTTCCCAACAGATGAAGAAGAATGTTTCAGAGTTGATTTGGTGGACCGTGTATTAAATGATGAAGTTGAGAGTCTGGTGGATTATGAACCATTGAGGAATGTCATTGCTAAAAATTTAGAATTGGAGGATGAGGAATTCGACGAACTTGTGCAATATCTGGATACCACTCCACAATTCAGAAAATTCAGAACACCTGTCAAGCCATTGACGAAAGCTGGAGAGACATCGGTAAAATTAAAGCCATCTCTGAGACACCTCCAGAACTTGAATTAAATCCACTTCCAGAATATCTCAGGTACGTATTTTTAAATAAAGATTCAAAGCTACATGTGATTATTTCTTCTGTACTAACATCTTTTCAGGAAGAAAAACTGCTACGAGTGCTTAGAGAGTTCAAATCAGCTATTGGATGGACTATAGCAGATATCAAAGGGATCAGCCCTTCGTTTTGCATGCATAAGATCTTACTAGAAGATGGTAGTAAACCGTCGATTGAGCAATAAAGAAGACTTAATCCGATAATGAAAGAAGTGGTCAAGAAAGAGGTACTAAAATGGCTGGATGCAGGCATAATCTATCCGATTTCAGACATCTCATGGGTGAGCCCAGTGCAGTGTGTACCAAAAAAGGTTGGCATAACCGTAGTGACTAATGAGAATAATGAGTTAATTCCAACAAGAACAGTGACGGGGTGGAGAGTCTGCATGGACTACCGCAGGCTCAACAAAGCTATAAGGAAAGATCATTTTCCACTACCATTTATCGATCAAATGTTGGATAAACTAGCAGATCATGAGTATTATTGCCTTCTGGATGGGTATTTAGGCTACAATCAGATTATGATAGCTCCCGAAGACCAGGAAAAGACTACCTTCACATGTCCATATGGCACTTTTGCTTTTAGAAGGATGTCTTTCGGGTTGTGCAATGCTCTAGCCACCTTTCAGAGATGCATGATGGCTATATTTTCAGACATGGTGGAACAGAATGTGGAAGTATTTATGGATGATTTTTCAATCTTCGGGGACTCATTTGACTTATGCCTTGAGAATTTGGTGAGGGTTTTGAAGAGGTGTGTTGAGACAAATTTAGTGCTGAATTGGGAAAAGTACCATTTTATGGTACAAGAAGGAATCATACTGGGACACACAGTTTCGAAGAAGGGACTCGAGGTGGATAGGGCTAAGCTGGAAATTATTGAGAACTTGCCACCACCTACTTCAGTAAAAGGTGTTCACATTTTTCTGGGATATGCAGGGTTCTACCGCAGATTCATCAAGGACTTCTCCAAGATAACTAAACCATTATACAGTTTATTGGAGAAGGATGCACAGTATAACTTTGATGAGGCTTGCATGTCAGCAGTTGAGCACTTAAAGGGGAAACTAACGTCGACACCAGATTATTCTTTTGCACAGTTGGGATTTGCCATTCGAGTGATGTGTGATGCCATGATTATTATGTGTAGGGGGCTGTTTTGGGGCGAGAGAGGAAGAGAAGATGTTTCATGTGATTTATTATGCCAGCAAGACCCTTACAGATGTACAGTTAAACTACACCACCACAGAGAAAGAGTTATTGGCAGTGGTGTATGCCTTTGATAAATTTTGAGCATATCTGATTGGCACAAAGGTGATAGTGTATACGGATCACGCGACAATTTGACATTTAGTGGCAAAGAAGGATACAAATCCCCGGTTGATCAGATGGATTTTATTACTGCAGGAATTTGATTTGGAGATCAAGGATAGAAAGGGCACTAAAAACCAAGTGGCGGACCACTTATCTCGACTAGAGAATCCGGAAAGGGAGGTAGACAAAAAAGTTATAATCAATGAATCCTTTCCAGATGAGCAGTTGTTTGTGGTGAAAGGGGAAGTGCCATGGTTTGCAGACTACGCGAATTATTTGGTGAGTAAGATGGTACCTTCTGACTTAGTGGGTCATCAAAAGAAGAAATTTCTGCATGATGTCAAATGGTATATATGGGATGAGCCTTATTTGTTTAAATAGTGTGCTGATCAAATGATAAGAAGGTGTATCCCATATAGCGAGACCGAGGGGATTCTACAGGATTGTCATTCTTCTGTGTATGGGGGTCACTATGGTGGAGAGCGAACAGCGGCTAGAGTGCTACAAGCAGGATTCTACTGGTTGAAAATTTTCAAGGATGCCTACAATTTTATCCAGAGATGTGATAGATGTCAGAGAGTTGGGAACATCTCGAAAAGATATGAAATGTCGTTGAATACGATCCTCAAAGTAGAAATTTTTTACGTGTGGGGGATTAACTTCATGGGCCCTTTTGTTTCTTCTTGCGGAAATCTCTACATCTTACTCGCAGTGGATTATGTGTCAAAGTGGGTAGAAGCGGCAGCTCTTCCGACAAATGATGCCAAGGTAGTCCTCAGGTTTTTGCACAAAAGTATCTTCACGAGGTTTGGGACTCCTAGGGCCATCATTAGTGATGAAGGCAGTCATTTCTACAATAGGCAGTTTACAGCTTTGTTGGCCAAGTATGAGGTGAACCATTGTATTGCTACAGCTTATCACCCACAAAAAATGGCAAAGCGGAAGTGTCAAATTGAGATGTCAAAAGAATCCTTGAAAAAGTTGTGAATCCCACGAGAAAGGACTGGTCTTTAAAGCTGGATGATGCTGTGTGGGCATATAGAATCTCATATACAAGACCCATTGGGCATGTCACCTTTTCACTTCAGTATATGGAAAAGCCCACACCTTCCTATGGAGCTAGAGCATAAGGTATATTGGGCAATTCAGATGCTCAATTTTGATTTGAAAGCTGCAGGGGAGAAACACCTACTCCAACTCAATGAGTTGGATGAATTCCGACTACAGGCATATGAGAATTCAAAGCTATACAAGGAGAAGGTGAAGAAATGGCATAATCGCAAGATCATAGAGAAGACATTTGAACCGGGACAAAGGGTTTTGCTTTTTAACTCTAGGCTTAAACTTTTTCCCGGGAAGCTAAAATCAAGATGGTTAGGGCCATTTACAGTGAAGACTGTCTTTCCACATGGTGCGATAGAAGTGTTTGATAAATTCCCAGATCAGCCTTTTAAAGTGAATGGGCAGCGATTGAAGCATTACTTTGGTGGCGAGGTGGACAGACAGAAAGTCACCTCAATTCTTTCTTCGACATGAGATTCAGAGACAGTCGGGCTAATTGACTATAACTTAGCGCTTGATGGGAGGCAACCCATTATTTCTATCTCTACTCTTTATTTATGCAGTTTCGTTTGATTTTGTTAGTTCATCTTCATTTTTAATTGTGATAGATTAGTGTGTTTTGCATAAGTGAGTGTGTAGTTGAATTTGCATTGGACTATGTTTGAGTATAGGGTAGCGTTTATTTGGTCTTTTATGCTTATTCAATAGTTCCCACTATGACATGAGTAATTGGTGTTTCTGCTGGTGAATTGATCAGAAGGCATCATTGTTTAGCAGTAGTGGAAAAGAAAATTGGAAGTGCTGGATACAGGGTTGCATGGCCGCGCGAGGTTGGTACTATAGAACTTCATACCTACCGCATGCTCGCATCGAGTTAACGATCCACCACTCATGCCTTGCGCTAATTTCAATTGACCAATCACGCGCCCGCGCGCGACACCGGAGGTGGAATTTTTTTTTTTACGTTTTTAAAACGTGTTCTAACCCATCTCTTCCTCAGTTGACATAATAGAAGTTGTGCTCCTTTGGTCTCTACACCTCGCACGATTCCTACTCTCCCAACAGTTACAAATTCAAGCACCACGTCTCCATCCGTTCATCTTACTCCATATCGTGCGCATCAGTTACCTCCTACCCACGATCACATACACTAATATATACTTGGGTTTCAAGAGTGGGTTGTACGAAATCAGTGTGGGGGTAATCAACTCGTCGGCTATCACTCATTATCAAGCAATTCTTCATCTTCAACATTCAAAGCAAATGGATCCTAAGAGAGCTCGCTTTTCTTCTTCTTCTTCATCATCGTCTTCCTCTAGCAGTCAAGGGGAGGATGTGGTGGATCATACCAAATTCCTGAGTCTGGCAGCCTAAACAGAGTATTACAGAATCATGGGTAAAACATTTGTAAAGGAAAGGGGTTTCAAACCTGAGAGGCAAGATGGTCAGTTATGGAATATGATTCAAGAGAGGGGATGGTTTGTCTTGACTGCAACCCTTATGCCGGTTCCGATGAGTATAGTCCGAGAATTCTATGCTAATGCTAAAGACACAATGAGTGGTCTATCTGTGGTTTGAGGATTTGAAATAGATTACCGACCACCTGCAATCAGAGAAGTTTTCAGGCTACGCGACACACCACCGACTGGGTCGGCTAATTGGGTAGAAGGTGCACACTTGGAAACGGATTTGGAAATGGTCATTACTGAGTTGTGCGTGCCAGGAACGAAGTGGACTTACAAGGTAAAGACACGAATCGACCTCGCATATTCCTCACCTTTCAAATTTTGAATCGATATGCAAAGGCATGGAATTTGTTTATATGTGCCAAGCTTGTTCCGTCGTCTCATCAGCATGAAATCACAATGGAGAGGGAAATCATTCTGTGGGGAATAATCACAGGTAAATACATTGATGTGGGCTATCTAATTCATCAAAATATGTTGAGGTATCTGCGGGGAAGCACTACGGGGAGTATTCCCCATGCGTCAGTTGTAGCTATGTTGTGTGCTCATCAAAGATGTCATTTGGACAATGAACATATGCAGAACCCGAGCCAAGATATCATGTAAGACCCCAGATTTTATCAATAAAGATTTAAATTTTGTCGAAATAATTTTTTAATATTATGGTGTGAATTTAAGATAATATTATAGTTGTGGGTAGTATTTATAAATTTTGCAAAGTATGCAAGTGGTTATATTATATTCGATTGGTGGGGATATTCGGTTTAGCGGGAATATTCGTATAAACTACTCAATCATTGGTGGACCCCATAATGTAATTATTATTGTCGGATTGAGAAAACGACAAAAATATTTTATTGAAATAACGGCGGAAGTTTTACCGTTGATACTGTTGAACTACTCGGTAGTAAAAGTACAGTAATATGTGTGGTTGCATAGTAGCAATACCAGGTATTGATTATTGATGCTTATGTGAGAAGTCACTCAGGTTTGATTCCATTATTGTTGATTAATAATATGAATTATTATAGCGATAATGATGTTTTGTTTTATTCATATTATTAACATAATAAAATGCGAAACATCTTTTCATATAAAATGAATACTTTATTAAAGTTATTCTATAAATAGAATATATTATATTTTATTATGCATAGTGTTGCATAGTATTTTTTGCATAGTGTTTTTGCATAGTGTTTGCATAGTAAAATGTTTTTATATAAATAGAATATATGATATTTTATTTAAAAGATTTTGCTTTAAATATAGGCACCAATCAGATTAAAGTAAATCAATCTGGATAGCTCATGGATTAATTACTATGCATTCTATTTTCCTATAAATAGAAGCTCATTCCTTCATTATTTTCTTACGAAATCACCAAACTCTGAGAGAAATTATAGAGAGAAGCTATAGAGAAAAAATCTATAGAGAGAAAGAAGAAGAGTATTACGGTACTTCACTACTTTGATATCCAAAGGTCTTTTACGGTAGGGAATATTATTTGTTGTACCCGTAAAGGGTGTTATTCTTTCTTATTCATGAAGAGAACTTCATTATTCCATTCATTATTATTACATTGGAATAACTTTGTAAAAGTGGCATACCCTATACATAACCCGTATCGTGGCATACCCTATACTTGGTGAAATCCTTATGTTATTCCATTGCTTATTATTCTTGGAATAACTTTTGTATCGCTGATTTACCCTATACTTGGTGACATTCTTCTATTATTCGCTGGAACATCACATGCATGTGTTTTGCAGACACTGGTTCCGCTCTTTATTATTCTGCTTGAATATCATATCATGTGTTTTACACCGACACAGTTCCATTGTTTATTATTCAAAGATTTATTATTACATTGGATCATCCTGCTTGCTTGTGAATTTCACGACTTCGTTCCGTTATTTATTATGCATTGGAATAACACAGCTCTGTCGCAATACCGCATGCATGGTGATTTCTTTTGTTATTCCATTCTTTATTATACCCATTGGTTAAAACTTTGACTTCTATACTCTATGAAATTAGTAGAATATCCTTGATATTTGCGTTTCATCCATATCTTTCATGGAAATATTCTTCCGATCATTCTTGAATTTTACTCTACAAAACAAGATCTTGTTGACAATTTGGGCGTTAATAAATCCTAGAGAAATTAATTCTTGAACTTGTTTTATTGAATTCTTATATCATTGTCATCATCCTCATGTTTATATTATGTTGAAAGTTATCTTTGGCTTACGTGCATAGATGAACTTAGTATGATTATGACCGAGGATCATTCGGTATAATCATGGCTTGTTATAAATGATGTGATAAAAGTCCTCGGTGGCTTGTAATGCGATGATGGATAGTTTTTGGTATGATTATAACCGGGGGTGATTCGGTATATATGTCATGACCATTGATAATTTGATGAAAATCCTTGATGAGTGGTACGGGGATGATTAGATATTGTGGTTTATTTATTAAACCGAGTCTTAGTGATAAAATTTATGAAAACCTTTTAAAACCTAAAAGATAGTAGACTTTATTTTCTACTTGACTCTTTTAACGGATTGCATATTCATTGCGCAGTTAAACCGGTTTGTCTATTATATTTTCTCGGTTTAACATTTGTTGAAGGCTAATGATAATTTATTACGCATTATCTTAGTCATAATATTTCTTCTTGGGCTAGTTGAGCTCACCCTTTCTTTCACCGTTTTTCTCTTGAAATGAGAACATAGTTTGGACGACAGTCGGGAACCGGAGTAATGGTCCGGAGGATAGCATTAGTAGTCCTCACTATTCTGTGAAATAGTGTGATAATAGTTGTAATGAGGACTCCTTTTGAGTTTGTATAATATCTAGTAGACAATATTTGTATTCAAACTCACATTTTATGTCGTATAGTACACGACAGTTATGTTAGTAAGTTGTATTTGAATTTATGTACCATGTAAGTGGCGACCCAAGATGGGTGACGTATACCAAATTTTGGGGGCGTCACATATCACTCACGCAACCATTGCGAAATTTGAGGATTGGGCAGGAGGTGCACCGCACCCGCGAGGAAAAGGCTTCATTATCCAGCCCACATTCTCAATGCCACCACCGTAGCCCTCTCAGACAGATGGAGCGGGCCCATAAACTCCAGCACCTGCTGCCACTGGGGATCGACAGCTCCGAAGGTTGGAGTGAAAGGCCGACGCGATGTACGACAACTTTGCAGCATTTTCTACGGGTCTCACGAGGTCATTGGCGGAGGCATTTTCACAACAAGGGACCATGCTTGAATGGCCACAGTTCGGGACGGCCGTGCCATATCCACCACCGGATTCACCACCCAACGAGGGTGGTGCAGCTAAGCACTAGGGGAGTTTTCTCTAACCCTATACCTTCATTCACTGGGGCAATGAATATTATAAATTTGGGGGTATTGGGGTAGTAGTGTAGTTGCATATAGTATGTATGACGCCCCCAAAATAGGTATACAACACCCATTCTGAGTTTCCAAAATCCATGGTACAGAAATAACTACAACTTTATTAATACAATTGTTGTGCAAAATACGACAACACATAAACTATGAGTTTAAATACAAATATTGTCATATAGACAATATTCACACTCAAATAAGTCCTCATTACAATTATTGATACATTATTTTACAAAATAGTGAGGACTACTAAAACGACTACTATTTTACAGAATACTGGATATAGTGCTGAAGGAACTTTTACCGTATAGCAACACTCAAAGTATCAAAATACTCACAAGAATACGCTCGATAATATAGAGAGAAAAATCTTTAGTTTCTGGTGTAATTTTCAATTCTAACCTAAGCACCCTATTTATAGGAAAATGCTTAGAACACCAAAGTAGAAAATTTAATATAATAATAAAATAATTTTTCTTAACTTCCTACGCACACCACCAGCCCACAACATCAGCCACCCACCCACAATAAATTAGAAAAACATTTTTCTTAAGTAAAATAATTAAAACTTCAAAAATCAATTATTCTGAAACTTCGGAACTTCAATAATTCATAATAAATAGCCCTTTTATCAGAAAAATTTGAATCTTATGTCCATTCTATGACGCCCCCAAAATTAGGTATACATCACCCATCTTGGGTAGTCAGATACATGGTACAGAATTTAAATACAACTTACTAATATAACTGTAGGTATGCAATACGACATAAAATCGTGAGTTTGAATACAAATATTATCTACTAGATATTATACAAACTCAAAAGGAGTCCTCATTACAATTATTATCACACTATTTCACGAGAATAGTGAGGACTACTAATGCTATCCTCTGAACCATTACTCCGTTCCCAGGCTAAGTCCCGGCTATATTCTCATTTCTCAAGAGAACAAAGGAAAGAAAGGGTGAGCTCAACTAGCCCAAGAAGAAATATTATGACTAAGATAATGCGTAATAAATTATCATTAGCCTTCAATAGTGTTAAACCGATAAAATATAATAAACATCAAGTTTAATCTGCAATGAACAAGTAATCCATTAAAAGAGTCAAGTAGAAAATAAAATCTACTATCTTTTATGATTTAAAAGGTTTTTCATCATCATTGTATATATTTGAGACTCGACTTTAATAAAATTCCACATCGTCGAATCACCCCTGCACTACGGCCAAGGATATTCTTTAGTATCACGACCACAATTATTCATGCACTACGGCCAAGAATAGTTGTGTATTCATTAATGGTCATGATCATGCCAACAACTGTTCATCAATGCACTACTGACCAATCGAGGATTTTTACCACATCATTTGTAACATTACGGTCATGATTACACCGAATAGTCTCTCGGTCATAATCATACCAAGTCCATCTATGCACTACATGCCACGGATGACTTTAAAAAAATATAAACATGAGGATGATGACAATGATATAAGAATTCAATAAAACAAGTTCAAGAATTATTTTATCCAGAATTATTAACGCCTAAATTGTCAACATGATCTTTGTTTTGTATAGTAAAATTCAAGAATGATCGGAAGAATATTTCCATGAAAAGATATCTTTGGATGAAACGCAAATATCAAGGATATTCTACTAATTTCATGGAGTATAGAAGTCAAAGTTTTAACCAACCGGGTATAATAAAGAATGGAATAACAAAAGAAATCACCATGCATGCGATAGATCGCACAAAACGAGGAGTTATTCCAATGAATAATAAATAACGGAACCAGTCCCAAGTAAAAAAGCAGACGAGCATGGATATTCCAATGAGAATAATAAAGAATGGAACCGGAAGAATGTCACCAAGTATAGGGTAAACCACGATACAAAGTTATTCCAATGAATAATAAGCAATGGAATAACAACAGCTCTCTTCATGAATAAGAAAGAATAACACCCTTACTTTTGGTAGAAGATTGAATACTTTGCAAAGTAGTGTAGTAACAAAATACTCTTCTTCTTTCTCTCTTATTCTCTCTATACCTTCTCTCTCTATAGCTTGAATGAATTCGTGAAAAATAATGAAGCACTAGGCCTCTATTTATAGAAGATTTCTAGCTTAGCACCTGCCATGTGAAAAGGCAAGTGGCTTGACGACTGGTGATGTGAAAAGAAAAGTGGTTTGACGCCTGTAATGTGAAACGACAAGTGGTTCGACGCCTGTAATGTGAAACGACAAGTGGTTTGACGCCTGTAATGTGAAACGGCAAGTGGTTTGACGTCTGGTAAAGGTAATTACTATTGATGAAGGTAATTACTATTCACAAGGGTAATTACTATTGACGAAGGTAAATACTATTGACGAAGGTAATTACTATTCACAAAGGTAATTACTATTGACGAAGGTAAATACTATTGACGAAGGTAATTACTATTCACAAAGGTAATTACTATTGACGAAGAGACTCTTAGATGATGACATATGGGCCCCCCCATAAAATAATCAAACTTACCACAAACGTCTCATAACAGACTCTTTATATACATTAAGGATTGAATAAATATTACCACAAATCATTTTATTTTTAATCAACACATTTTAATCTTTCAACAATTATTAATCATTTATAACTTGTCGTCTCAATTAATAATATAACATATTATACAGATGATACTGTGACAATAATTGAATCAATAATATAAGAGATATGATGCAAGAATTCATCGTGTAGAATAATTGAGCATAAATGAGTGACTTCTCACGTAAGCATCAATAATCAATACCGTGTGCTACTATGCAACCACGCGTATTACTCTACTTTTACCACCGGGTAGTTCAACAGTTTTAACGGTAACACCTCTGCCGTTATTTTTATAAAATATTTTTGTCGTTTTCTCAATCCGAATGATAATTACATTGTGGGGTCCACTAATGATTGAGTAGTTGTCTAATATTCCATAACAAAAAGAATATTCCCAGACCAAACGAATATTTTATAACAACTTGCATACTTTGCAAAATTTATAAATATTACCTGAACTATAACATTATATCAAATTTATTCCATAATATTCAAAATAATATTTATAGAAAATTCATCTTTATTTATAATAGTGGGGTCTTACAACCTCCCTTATGAAATTTAAGCCCTCGAAATTAGGGTAATGCGATACTGGTATGTCAAGAGGTAAGGATACCTTGATTTCATTTCAGATTCTAACTCCCAAGTCATTTCCTCAACATCGTGGTTCCTCCACAAAACTTTGACTTGAGGTATAACCTTGGAGCGTAGAATACGTCCTTCTTATCAAAAATTTGAACAGGAACCTCTTCATACGTCAAATCTTCCGCTATTTCGTCCGGTTCTAACTCAATAATATGGTTCGGGTCTTTCACATATTTACGTAACATAGATATGTGAAAAACGTTATGAACACGAGACATATTTGGCGGTGAAAGCGAGTCTATATAGCCACGCTTCCTACTCGATCGAGGATTAAAATGGACCGATGAATCGAGAATTAAGTTTTCCTCTCTTTCTAAATCTTGTAACTCCTTTCCATGGAGCAACTCTTAACAACACATGATCTCCTATATCGAATTCCACGTCCTTTCGATGAAGATCAACATACCTCTTTTATCGATTTTGTGAGGTTTTTATACGTTGTCGGATCGTTTGAATCTTTTCCGTAGTCATACGTACCAACTCCAGATCCCAACAACGTTGCTTCACCCACCTCATCCCAAAGACATCTTTGAGAACGACACTTTCTTCCATACAACGCTTGAATGGAGCCATGCGATACTTGCTTGATAAGCTGTTGTTGTAGGAAAACTCCACCAATGGTAAGAACTTGTCCCAACTCCCTTGAAATCAAGGACACGAGTCTTAATAGATCTTCAAGAGTTTGAATAGTCCTCTCCGATTGTCCGTCCGTCCGAGGATGATATCTTGAAAGCTAAATCGTAAAATCTGTGCCCATAGCTTTTTGCAAACTAACCCAAAATCGTGAAGTGAATCTTGGGTCTCGATCGGAAACTATGGATACTTAGGCATACCATGCGATCTTACAATCTCGTTTATGTACATATGAGCAAGACGTTCAAGTGTATAAGTTTCTCGTGTCGGTAAGAAATGAGCGGACTTGGTCAATCTATCAACAATGACCCAAATCGCATCAATGCCTTGAGAAACCTTAGGAAGACCGTGAATTGAAATCCATGGTAATGTGCTCCCACTTCCATTATAGAATTTCAAGTGGTTGCAATGGACCTTTAGGTACTTGATGCTCTCGCTTTAACTCGCTTGACAAGTTAGACACCTTGAGATAAACAAATACTATCTCTCTCTCTTCATATTTCTCCACCAAAATGTATGATTTAATATCATGATACATTTGGTACTCCCGAGATGGATTGCAAATGGTGTGTTGTGCGCCTCCATCATGATATTATACTTTAAATCGGGGTCATTAGGAACACAAAGTCCGGAGTTGACTCAAGTATTCCTTCTTCATCGATTTTTGCTTCCTAGATAGCACCTTCTTGCACTTTCTTCCTCATACGCATCGGCTCGTGTCCGTAGTAGCTTGGCGACTTTAACTTTATCGATTAAAGTTGGTTCTACTCAGATATACTCGCTATCATCACATGCATCCCTAGAGTCTTTAACTCTATCTCCATCCTTTGCAAAGTCACACAAAATGGGTCTTTGTGTTGACAATAACGCACTCGTACTTGCATACGATCTTACGCTTCAATCGCGCCGCCTACCACGTTAAACTTTTCGAGGATGGTATTGGATGGTATGATCATAATCTTTCAATAGTTCAAGCCAACGTCGTTGTCGCATGTTGAGTTCCTTTTGAGTGAAGAAATATTTGAGGCTTTTATGATCCGTAAAGATCTCCACTTTCTCGCCATACATCTGAAGTAATGCCTCCAAATTTTAAGTGCAAAGACAACAAATGCCAACTCTAGATCATGAGTAGGATAATTCCTCTCATATTATTTGAGTTGTCATGAGGCATAAACTATAACTTTTCCATGTTGCATGAGAGCACATCCCAACCCTTTGCACGAAAGCATCATTGTAGATGACAAATCCTCCAGAGCAGATGGTATTGTCGAGCAGTCTTTGAAATAAGTCTCCTCTTGAGTTCTTGAAAACTCCTCTCACATTCTTCGCTCAACCAGAACTTTGTATCTTTCCGAAGTTAGTGAGTCGATGGAGTAGCGATTCGAGAAAATCCTTCCACGAATCTCCGATAATAACCAACTAAACCGAGAAAGCTACGTGCCATGATCATCGATTTAGGTTGTTCCCGACTTTGAATAGCTTCAATCTTTCTTTGGGTCAACAGATATTCCATGACTTGATAGCACGTGCCCAAGGAATGCTACTTCTTCAAGCCAGAACTCGCATTTCTTCAACTTGGCATAAAGCTTATATTCACGAAGCTTTTGGAGTGTCAGCCTCAAGTGTTGCTCATGATCTTCACGGCTTTTGGAATAAATAAGGATGTCATCAATAAAGACGACCACAAAATGATCCAAATATTCCTTGATTACTCGGTTCATCATATCCATGAAGGCAGCAGGAGCATTAGTCAATCCAAAGGACATGACTAGGAATTCATAATGCCCATACCGAGTTCTGAAAGCCGTCTTTGGAATGTCAGCGGTTCTAATCTTCAATTGGTGATATCCGAAACGAAGATCAATCTTTGAAAAGAATTTGGCTCCTTGCAACTGGTCAAACAAGTCATCAATACGTGGCAATGGATACCTATTTTTGATGGTGACATGATTCAACTCCCGATAATCAATACAAAGTCGCATACTCCCATCTTTCTTCTTCACGAATAGAACAGGAGCACCCCAAGGAGAAGTACTAGGGGCGAATAAAGCCAATGTCTAACAATTCCTGCGGTTGGGTCTTTAACTCCACGAAGTTCAATAGAGCCATTCGATATGGGGCTTTGGAAATAGGTTTTGTCTTAGGGTTCAAGGTCGATACAAAATTCAATTTCACGCTTCTGGGGTAGGCCAGAAGTTCTTGAGGGAATACGTCGGAAATTTATTAACAATAGAAATATCGTTCAAAACCCGACGTATTTTTGTTTAAATCATGACATGAGCTAAGAAAGCTTGACATCCGTTTTTCAATAAACGAATAGCTTTATGGCTTGAGATAACCGTGATTGATTTTAATGGTTTGGTCGTTTGAATTTGCATAATAGGTTGATTAGGAATATGAAAGCTAACAACCTTACGAAAACAATCAATTTTTGCATGATAAGTAGTTAACCAATCAATCCCTAGAATCACGTCAAATGCAAGTATTTTTAATGAAATAAGATCGACAGGTAATGTGAGTGTCCCGATTTGAACCAAACAAGACTTATAAACAGTGGATGTAATGAAGGTTTCTCCCAACGGAGTTTCCACAGATAAGTCAAAGTCTAATTTCTCCGGAGTCAAATTTAATCGATGAGCGCAAGTAGGAGAAATAAAAGAATGGGTAGAACCGGTATCAAATAAAGTATAGACTTCATTAGATTTTATGATAAGCTTACCCGTGATGACCTCATTCGGATTCCTTGCTCTTTGGGAGGTCACAACAAACGCTCTCCCTTGCACTACCGGTTTTGACTTTTACGGGACTGACCTTTGGTGCCTCCATCCTAGCTTTGAATTTGTCTTGATGAAACAACAAAATCGAGCTAAGTGACCTTCTCTTCCATAATTATAACATGCTTTGGACTGACATGGCGCAGTTTGGCTTGATGTGTCCCTCTCCTCGCATTTGAAGCATATGATAGGTGGTCTTTCTCCTTCCTTAACAACGGGTCTTTGGTCTTGACGTCTTTCCATCATTGTTGAATCTCCTTTTCTTGAAATGTCCATTCTTATTGTTTTGGCCACGATTACCACCAAGTGGTTACCATATCCGCCACATTGATTCCCTCCACGCTTGTTGTCATCGCCGATGACTACTCTCATTAGTATTATAATTTTGCCAATTTGCTCTTTTAGTTGCATTGACTCATTATCGCTCCCACTAATCGAGCCCTATTTACAACATCCGAATACAAACACGCTTTATGAGAAATAAGATGTTGACGTATCTCCCGACTTCAAACCTCTTAAAAACATTCGTGCCATTCTCTCTTCATTATCCACCAAGTGGGGCGAACCGTGATAACTCCGCATAAATTTTGCCTCGTGTTGCGACACTTGGTCATATTGTTTTGTTCCAACTTGATAAACTCCACCTCCTTCATGTGGCGAATACTTTTAGGAAAGTATTTGTCGTTGAACAGCTCCTGGAACTTCTCCCAATATATCTTCAGTACAGCAGGTTGAGTACGTTTTACCGATTCCCACCAGTAATCTGCCTCTCCACGCAACATAAAGGCGGCAAAGGGAACCTTTTTCTCCTCGGAGCATCCCAAGACATCAAATATCTTGGTAATCTGCTTTATCCATGCTTCCGCCAGAAGTGGTTTTGGCTCTCCCGTAAACTCCGGTGGTCCCAGCTCCTTGAATTGTTTAGCGGACCGCCAGAGAGTTTTCCATGTTTCCACCTACGCTTTGGGACAGAGTCGCTCTCACTTTCTTTGTTGCATAAATTGCATAAAGCCTCCGAACATTTGATCATTCATCATTTGGTCGTTGTTGTTGTTTGCATGAGGATTATCGCCTTCGATGCACATTATCCTCGATTATTGATATGTGGTGAATCAACGATCGCTGCGCTCCATTGCTATTCTCAACATTCTCGGATGTCATTTTCAGATCTCGCCACAAAACAAAAGGTTAATTGACATGTAACAAATTATCCCTATCTTCCCGACCAACCAATAAAATAGCACATAAACTTAGGTAGGTCATACTAGCGAAGGTATTCCCGTCTCTCCCCTCCTAGTACTATTCTCACATCTTAGCCGGGGATCATATCCTAGCTCGATACCAACCGTGATGCCCCAAAATTAGGTATACATCACCCATCTTGGGTAGTCGAATACATGGTGCAATTTAAATACAACTTACTAATATAACTGCGTGGGTATACATACGACATAAAGCGTGAGTTTGAATACAAATATTATCTACTAGATATTATACAAACTCAAAAGGAGTCCTCATTACAATTATTATCACACTATTTCACGTAATAGTGAGGACTACTAATGCTATCCTCTGGACCATTACTCTGCTCCCTCGACTCGTCCCCAAATTATGTTCTCATTTCAAGAGAAAACGGTGAAAGAAAGGGTGAGCTCAACTAGCCCAAAGAAGAAATATTATGACTAAGATAATGCGAGAATAAATTATCATTAGCCTTGAATAGTGTTAAACCGATAAAATATAATAAACATCAAGTTTAATCTGCGATGAACAAGCAATCCATTAAAAGAGTCAAGTAGAAAATAAAATCTACTATCTTTTATGATTTAAAAGGTTTTTCATCATTTGTTATATTTGAGACTCGACTTTAATAAATATTCCACATCGTCAATCACCCCCCTTACTACGGCCAGGATATTCTTTAGTATCACGACCACAATTATTCATACTACTGCCGAGAATAGTTGTGTATTCATTAATGGTCATGATCATGCCAACAAGCGTCCATCAATGCACTACTACCACTTGAGGATTTTTACCACATCATTTGTAACATTACGGTTATGATTACAATCAATAGTCTCTCGTCATAATCATACCAAGTCCATCTATGCACTACATACCACGAGATGACTTTAAAAAAATATAAACATGAGGATGATGACAATGATATAAGAATTCAATAAAACAAGTTCAAGAATTATTTTATCCAGAATTATTAATGTCCAAATTGTCAACATGATCTTTGTTTTTTGTATAGTAAAATTCAAGAATGATCGGAAGAATATTTCCATGAAAGATCTTTGGATGAAACGCAAATATCAAGGATATTCTACTAATTTCATGGAGTATAGAAGTCAAAGTTTTAACCAACTGGGTATAATAAAGAATGGAATAACAAAAGAAATCACCATGCGTGCGATAGACCGCACAGGCAGGTTATTCCAACAGAATAATAAATAACGGAACCCGGTCCCATAAAAGCTACGACAGACGGGATATTCCAATGTAATAATAAAGAATGGAACCGAAGAATGTCACCAAGTATAGGGTAAACCACGTATACAAAGTTATTCCAATGAGAATAATAAGCAATGGAATAACAACAGTTCTCTTCATGAATAAGAAAGAATAACACCCTTACTTTTGGTAGAAGATTGAATCTTTACAGTAGTGTAGTAACAAAATACTCTTCTTCTTTCTCTCTTATTCTCTATACCTTCTCTCTATAGCTTGAATGAATTAAGTGAAAAATAATGAAGCACTAGGCCTCTATTTATAGAAGATTTCTAGCTTAGCTTTTGCCATGTGAAAAGGCAAGTGGCTTGATGACCGTGATGTGAAAAGAAAAGTGGTTTGACGCTTTAATAATGTGAAACGACAAGTGGTTCGGCCTTTTGTAATGTGAAAAACGACAAGTGGTTTGGCCTTTATAATGTGAAAGCGGCAAGTGGTTTGACGTCTGGTAAAGGTAATTACTATTGATTTAAGGTAATTACTATTCACAAGGGTAATTACTATCGACGAAGGTAAATCTATATGTATTTAAGGTAATTACTATTCACAAAGGTAATTACTATTGACGAAGGTAAATACTATTGTGAAAGGTAATTACTATTCACAAAGGTAATTACTATTGACGAAGAGACTCTTAGATGATGACATATACGGGCCCCCCATAAAATAATCAAACTTACCACAAACGTCTCATAACAGACTCTTTATATACATTAAGGATTGAATAAATATTACCACAAATCATTTTATTTTTAATCAACACATTTTAATCTTTCAACAATTATTAATCATTTATAACTTGTCGTCTCAATTAATAATATAACATATTATACGAGATGATCTTGTGACAATAATTGAATCAATAATATAAGAGATATGATACAAGAATTATCAGTAGCATAATTGAAAGCATAATGAGTGACTTCTCGTAAGCATCAATAATCAATCTTGTGTGCTACTATGCAACCACAGCGTATTCATCGTACTTTTACCAACGGGTAGTTCAACGCTTTTAACGGTAACACCTCCGTAGTTATTTTTATAAAATATTTTGTCGTTTTTCTCAATCCGATAATAATTACATTGTGGGGTCCACCAATGATTGAGTAGTTGTGCGAATATTCCTAACAAAAAAGAATATTCCCCACCAAACGAATATTTTATAACAACTTACATACTTTACAAAATTTATAAATATTACCCACAACTATAACATTATATCAAATTTATTCCATAATATTCAAAAATAATATTTATAGAAAATTCATCTTTATTTATAATAGCTGGGGTCTTACACATTCCATAGGAAATTTAATTATCTACAACTTTACAGAAGAAAGTTTTTCCAAATTCCAAGCCGAAGTTGACCGAAATCAACATACGGATGATTTTACAAGCTATAATCAAATTTCAGTCAAGAAATGGGGTCCACAAACATGAAAAACATGTTTTAAATATTTTTAGTAATAAAAATACTCTTCCTCCTCATATATTCATATATCCCACATTCATTGTAAAAATATCTCCATTATTATATTATTAAAATATAATAATATATTTAAATAAATTATTTTATCAAAAAAAAAAATATCAATTTTAAACAATTGTCACATTAAAAATTTTCTCCATCTATATCCACATAAAATGAATATTTTCCTTATCATATAAATCAATAATTAATTATTCACAAATAATATTATAGAATCACAATATCGACAACCAGGCCATTCCCAGAAAAGAGGGGGCTTTCCAATAAGGATTTCTCCTTACTGGCGCGCAATTAGGTGACCAAACCTCTCCTTAAACAGAAGTTTCTAGACATTGCCAATAATGTTATCTAATAATATTATTCAAATAATATGAATTATTGATCTGATAATGAAAAATACTGTGTAGTGACAATTATTGAAACAACAATAATATAAAATATCAACGTAGCAATTATGAATCAATAGAATAAAATATTGAATAGTAATTACTGTAACAATTATTGAGTAGTGCCTTCTTACGTAAGAATCAATAATTGGTGCAATACCGTGTGCTACTGTGTTTTAACCACCGAGTATTTCAACAGTATTAACGGTAACAACTACGCCGTTATTTAAAAATAACTTATACTTGTCATTTTCTTCATCCAATCACTTTTCGTTATGGGGCCCACACAAGGTTGCGCCGTCGTACGAATATTCCCCAACAACAAGAATATTCCACGACCAAACGAATATTCCCCGACAACAATGAATATTTTACAACCACTTGCTTATTTAAAATATTTGCACATGTTACCCATAACTAACCACATTAATCAAATCAACCCTTACTATTTCAAAATAATAAATAGAGAAAATTAAATTTAATTTATAATAAGTTGGGGTCTTACAGTATGTGCATGTTTAGTTTAGCATGTTTAGTTTAAATTTTCATATAGTATGTGCATGTTTAGTTTACATTTTGCATGTTTATGGTTAGATAAAAATTGCAGATTTTTTTTTTGTTTTTAGTCATTATTACTTGTGTTAGTATATGTTTAGTTGCGTTTTATGTTTAGTGCATGTCTCACAAATTCTAGCTTTATGGAAATTTTGTCTAGCCTATGATGAATATGAATTTTGAAGGATTGTTGAATATGTTGGATAACATGAGCTTAGATATAATGTTTTACACGATGTAATTCATGATGTTGTTTAGATACTTTCGGTTTGCACTGTCGTGTTCATAATTGCTTGTAGGCATAAGAATGATGTGTTGCATTGCTTAATAGAAAATGTGGTTTTAAAAAGAGAAATATGTGGAAAATGGACTTAGACTGTATAAAACATTGACATTCAAACTTTGGGGACACATGGGTATGCTATATATAAAAAAAAACCAAATAGCAGTAACGTGGCTAGTCCTATTTCGGGGCCCTAGCTACTTGAGTAAGTACGCCCGTAGGGGTGTCTTAACACTTAACGCCCTAAGGTCTTTCATGGTGTGGGAGTCGTTGATTGAAAGCTCGCTAAGGGATAGCGGTGTTTGCCTAATGGAATGAGGCATTTCACAGTCATGTGAAAAAAAAGAAAGAAAAGAAAATTAGCAATAAACACCACGGGAAAGAGCGAAAATTGCCCTCGTGAGTAGCAATAAAGCAGTTAAGCCCATTGTTGAACCTTAGTTTGTTTTGATATGTTGGAACAGTCTTTGTTGCATAAGTATACATGAGTCTTGATTTAGACTGTAATTTTCTGTTTTGAGTAGTTTAGCATGTGTATTCTTTGCTTAAATCAAGTTTTGGTCAACATAACACACACACACACATCATCTTTATAGCATATATGAATTATTTGAGTGTATGATATTATGCCTATAGTTTGGTTTGAATTTGTATTCTTGGATCTTGTTAATTCACTAAGGCATTTTGGACTGAAATTCTGTTATAGCTGGAACAATGTGAGACTAGTTTGCATCATTATTTAGTTGCATAGCATGTAGTTGCATTTTCAGTGTTTATATAGCATGCATTGCTTGAGGGCAAGCAATAGTTCAAGTTTGGGGGTATTTGATAAGTGGGTTTTATACCTACTTATTGGATATCAATTCAAGAGAACTATGCCCATCTCAAGTACATTTTAGTGTGTTTTTAGTTGCATTTCATGATATTTTGCATTGCATGTACTGAGAGCTCCTTTGGTGTACAAGTGCAGGGGAAATGGCATAGCTTGGCGATGGTAGATGGCTTGAGACTAATGGAAGCATGACGCAAGGAACAATGGGAGATATGCAACTGGGGATGGATGAAGGAAGAGTGGCATGTCAAAGAATCAGTAGCTGGATACAAAAGTAGTAGCAGCAGACCTGAGAATTCAAACTGCAGAAGTCGTCGCATGCACGCAAGGCGGCTATATACAAGCTTCAACATCTTGCTACCGCAAGAATCACCCAAACTGACCAGACTTTAAACACATGCGCTCGCTCGATGATTACAAAGGGGACACGCGCGCCCGCGCACGACATCTGCAGCTGCTAATTAATTTTATTTTAATTTTTAAATTGTAAGAGTTGGGGTTGGTTAAAACAATTATGGTTGGCACCAGACGCGACTATCATTAGTTTTTACGTGTTTTTCATAATAGAGCTAAGGTTTACACTATGAGAGAATTCCATTGATGAACCAAGCATAAACCCATTGTTTTCTACTTCTTCTTTTGGATTTCAATCACTGTGGTTGAACTACTTTTATGTTGCTGGATATTAGTGAGGATTTGAACGTTATGTTTGGATTGTAATCAACAATTGGGTTTGATCAATTCTATCTTCTCTCTTTCAATTGTTTGTTTATTATCCATATATTGCTTTGATCCCATAATGGCTTTTGGTTCAGTCATGAACTAAACTCCATTTTGGGATTCTAACGGAGTTTAATACGTAGTCTAACTTATGGCCTGATTGCTGGACTATTTTGCGTATCATAAGGAATTTCTATCATGGTTGATTTGCATGTATGAATGATTGATCACCTTTCATTTTAGGTGCTTGTATGGAATTGAAAAATAACATGCGAGTATGGATTGTAATCATGATAGCATGCGTATATGGGGCTGTTTTTCTTAGCTTTGTATTTCGTGAACCAGATAGACATATATTGTTTCACCGTATGAGTTATATAAGGGCTTATGCTTAAATTCAACATATGGCTGCAATTTGACATAGAAATATAGTGAGATTGGTTTTATTAATGATTACATGGTGTCTATTGCATTTGAATGTTATGTAAGTTGGTCATAATACATTGAAAAATGGTTATGTCTACATTAGTGCTCTTGGCTACTTTTCTGTGATACGTGAACAATCTTACATGATGGTGGTGGTTAGATGACCTATTAAATGAAGTTAGGATCCCATTATTTCCAGATTTGATTTATTACATTATTATTCTTATTTTAGTTGTTATTTTCATTTAGAGTAATTCACAATTATAAGCATTAGTTTAAACATATAAAAATAGTGATTTAGTTGATGCATAGTAGTTTAATTTAGATAACTTTCTCCGTGGATCGATACTCGACTTACTCTGTATTGCTTGTTGACACATGTATGCTTGCATGAGTTAGAGCTATTTTGTTATAACTAAAAAAGAGGCAACATAAGCAGGACATCTGATCAAGGACTGTCCAAGGAAGAAAATCACGGATGGCGGAAGCGGTAATAGGGGCAACAACACTAGGGCAACCAGTGGAGGACCAGCCTAACCAAATATACCAACATCGAGGACCTTCAACATGACAGTGCAAGATGTCATGGCATCCAGGGAGGTGGTGTCAGGTATTATTCTGATTAACGATATAAATGCCTATGTGATATTCGATTCGAGAGCTTCATGTTCTTTTGTATCTGATGAATTTGCTTAAAGATTAAATTTACCTCGTGAACTATTAGAACACCCAATGAATGTAGAAGTAGCGAATAAAGAAATTATCCCCGTAGACTACATTCATAGGAATTGTTGTGCTGATTTGAGAGGGTTTAAGCTTAATGTGGATTTGATACCGATTTGTCTTGGGGAGTTTGATGTAATCCTCGAAATGGATTGGTTATCGAGTCACGGAGTGGTCATTGAATATAAGAAAAAGTGCGTACACCTGAAGACTCCGAATAAGTTGAAGGTGGTATTTCATGGTAGTAAATCGACAAGACAATCTTGTTATTTGACGATGATGCAAGCAAAGAGGTTGCTTAGGAAGGGTTGCATAGGTTATTTGGATCACATTGTGGATACTCGCAGAGTCGAGGGTGAACTGGGTCAGATACCTATTGTAAGGGAATTTGTTGATGTCTTTGTAGATGAGATTCCAGGATTGCCAACAGAAAGAGAGGTAGAGTTTGTTATTGATTTTGCACCAGGGACAACACCTATATCCAAAGCACCATATCGTATGGCTTCGGTAGAAATGAAAGAACTGATGGTTCAACTACAAGAGTTGTTAGATAAGGGATACATTCAACCAAGCGTATCACCTTTGGGAGCGCCAGTTTTATTCGGAAAGAAGAAAGATGGGTCATTAAGGCTTTGTATCCACTACCGAGAGTTGAACAAAGTCACAATTAAGAACAAGTACCCATTGCCTTGGATCGATGATTTATTTGATCAGTTAAAGGGGGCGAAGTACTTTTCGAAGATTTATTTGAGGACAAGTTATCACCAATTAAAGGTGAGACATGAGGACATTCCGAAGACGACATTCAGAACTCGGTATGGACACTTTGAGTTTCTGGTAATGTCATTTGGGTTGACGAATGCGCCATCAACATTCATGGATTTGATGAACAGAATGTTCAAGCAGTATTTAGATAAGTTTGTTGTTGTATTCATCGATGACATTCTGGTGTATTTAGAGACGGAGGAAGAGCACGCTGAACATCTAAAAATAGTGTTAAAGACGTTAAGGAGGGAGAAGTTATATGAAAAATTCTCCAAGTGTGAATTGTGGTTGTAAAGAGTACAGTTTTTGGGTAACGTTATCGACAAGAATGGAGTTTCGGTGGGTCTGATAAAAGTAGAAGCAGTTATCAATTGGGAGCAGCCGAAGTCGCCGACGGAGATCAGGAGTTTCTTGGGATTAGTAGGATACTATCGAAAATTCATCTAGGATTTTTTAAAGATAGCATCGCCATTAACCAACCTTACTAGAAAGACGGTGAAGTTCGTTTGGATAGAGAAATGTGAGGAAAGTTTCATGGAGTTGAAGAAGAGGTTTAGTCAAGCACTTGTGTTGGCTTTACCAGACAACATTGGAGGATTTGTAGTGTATAGTGATGCATCACACAAGGGTCTTGGTTGTGTACTGATGCAGCACAACAAGGTCATTGTGTACGCTTCACGTCCGCTGAAGGACTATGAGAAGGGTTATCCGACTCATGACCTGGAGTTAGCAGTGGTAGTTTTTGCCTTGAATATTTGGTGGCATTATTTGTATGGCGAGAAGTGTGAAATATATACAGATCACAAAAGTCTGAAGTATATCTTCAGATAGAAGGAGCTAAACATAAGGCAGCGCCGATGGCTAGAATTGATCAAAGATTATGATTGTGAGATTTTGTACCATCCAGGCAAAGCAAATGTAGTGGCAGATGCCTTGAGCAGAAAAGGCAGGGAGAAGTTACTAAAATTGACCATTCAAGAGGAGTTAGTGAAAGATTTTGAACAACTAAAATTGGAAATAAAGTATCTGATGGAGACCGATAAAAAATTATTTACATTAGCAACAAGCCCGACCTTATTAGATAAGGTTAACGAGGCACAAGAGAAGGATGAAGATTGTGACAACATCAAGAAGCGATTAACTGAAGGCGACAAATTAAAATACAAGATTGATGGCACCGGACTGTTGAGATTCAAAGGACAAATTTAGGTACCGTCAGTACCAGAACTAAGAGTGGAGATTTTGCAAGAAGCATTATTGACGTCAGAATTTTTATTTGTCCCTTTCTGTTCTTGTCTTTTTGTGTTTTCGTGTTAGGTGAGATTTGTTTGAAAAAAAAGTTGTGAAAAGGTCCGACATGAATATGTCGACGATTGGAATGTAAGAGTCGCCGGTTGGTATTTTTAAATGGTTACACCAACTCAACCGAAAAATATTTTGCACATAGACCTAGTGATGGGACACTGTTTAACTGGACTGTGAAACCGAGATTCGTTAGGGTTCGGGGGCTTGATTAGCAGAGGGAAAGTGTTAGACACCCCCCGACTTCTGTGGTGACACGGTTACCACCACTTTTTAATTTAAACTTTTATCTGAATGTGTGTGTGTGTGTGTGTGTGTCTATTGCAGTTGTCTGGAAGTAGTGCTATGCCTCATTTTCACCTATATACAAAGGGTTTGAATTTTGTATAAAAGTTCAATTTTAACGAGATATGACAGTGATGTTCTGTAAAACAGGTTTTTCAAACCCTTGTGCTCAATGGTGATTGAGGACTTTGAAACTTCCATTTTATTGTGTGTTCGGCTTGAGTGCTTTTATTATTTTCGAGAAGCGAGGCATCTTCGAGAAAATAAGATACATAGAAGCGCCGAATTCCTTGTGCGCATGAGAGCCATCTAAGGAAATTCAGACACCGTGAATTATTTATAAGCTGGCTGCAACTGAAAATGTCCATCACGGGAACCGAATCTAGATTCAGAAACTGAATCTGTGATCACATGATTCCTAGGCTGACATGATGATGCAATATGTACAAAAGTTGTAAACAGTTATGTATATATAAAAGTTGTAAATATATATATATATAAGCTATAAACGCACCAGATATCACACCCAGGCTCAATCGAATCGAATATATATATATAAGCAGTAAACGCACCGGATGTATATCCAGGCTCAGTCGAATCGAATATATATATATATATATAAGCGGTAAACGCACTGGATGTATATCCAGGCTCATTCGAGTTGAATTCGATAACAAAAAAATATATATATAGGTATCTCGAGGTTGTCTCCGAGATGGAAAACTAAGTATCCCAGGGTTGTCTCCGGGATTAAGCTGATTTGACTTCCAGGGTTATCTCCGAAAGACGATTTTTCCCTCCTACAAGGTTAATAACAGGAAATGCAAAATTTTGAGTGTCTACAAACACACAGTACAAGGTACTCGATACACCAGGAAGCACAAAGATGTATCAAGATTTGCATCAACACTTTTTGTGGCCAAACATGAAAAGAGAAGTTGTGAAATGTGTGACACCCCCAAATTTGAGTACTTCATTCCCACATGATTTGGTGTTCACTGCACAATCATTCATTTCTAACTACCCATATATAATAAAATTTAAACAGTAAATCTTCCCATTAAAAGATTACATAATCAAATCCAACAAAATCCCAAGTTGTCTAACCTTAAATCATTCATCAAATTGCAGAAAAGTAAATAATTACATCACATAGTTAAACCAAATTTGAAAACATAAATGCCAATAGATTTGTAAATCTTCAACACTTGTTCATCTTACATTTCCCATTATTAGTGGTTAGCTCGTTAACCTTCTCAACTTTAGCTGCAATGGTTATATATAAATGCAAGAGTGAGCAAAACAAATGCTCACTTGAAAGGATACAATGATTGTTAATGAATAAACTCATTCAAATTGGATAACATATCTTAACATCGATAATCAATAACTCATACTAGAAATTATCTGAGGGTCACAAGACCATGAAATATGTCCAAGGTTATAAGTATTTCTTTCAACTTAAACCTAATCAATCATTAGACTGTAGGGACTCCTCGTATATAGGGTGATCAGCCCTTTCGTACCATATATTGTGCACACACATCTAAACGCTTCCGCATAAATAATCCCCTATAATAGGGTTGTTCATCTCAATTTTAATATACAAGTCCGCACCAAAGTAAGTTTGGTTTGGATAAGATTTAAGGGTAATTTAGAGTTCGACGAACATCAATTAAGGATTAGTTGAATCAAAAGTTTAATGACAAAGCAAAAGTTCGATATCAACGTAATACAAGGTAGTTATAAACCATTAATGAATAATTTGATACATCAAAGTAATGCTTTAAGAATAACTTTCAAAGCATTAAAAATATGTAATGAACCTAACTTGAAAAACAATAATAAGCTAAGGTTACATTTTCCAATAAAGAAACAAAATTAAGAACTTTGCTCGATAGAATTCAAGAACTTGCGTAATTTGATAAACAAGACAGAATAACAACTTGCATATTTATAAACAATAGGACAATCTCAAAATAAAGATTAGGTTTAGAAAACTTTCACAACAAAAGTAAACAAGATAGGATAAAAATCTTTCTTTACATAAAGAAATAGGGTTTAGGAACTTGCATAATAATAATCATGTTAGCGTAAGGAAACTTGCTCAAAGAAAGTTTAGGGTTAGAGAACTTGCATAAAGTAAGTAAGATAAGATAAACTCAATTAGAAATTAGAGTTTGGAACTTGCGTAATAATAACAACTTAACTGCTTAATAAGAGGTTAGAGATAGAGAACTTGCCTCGTGCTTAGGTTAAACGATCACTACTCACGTTTACCATAAGTCTTACACATACCATATGTATTGACAACACTCATTAGTTACACTAATATTAACTTCATGAGTTTAGTTCTCACTTTTGGTATAGCTCATTATCTTAGTTTAAGTTTTTGCTTACTACCACAAATCACATATTACAAGACCGAGGTCTTGAATCTTAAGTTTAAACAACATCACATCTTTTTATGAGCATCACATTTTAGCTCTTTTACAACTTATCAAATTATCATGCCATGTCAACATATGAACGTTAATAACCTGATATAACATCTTATTACATGTTCTACACGTTATCATGTTCCTTAGATTAGGTTATATTAACACACAAAGGACTGCACTTGCATACGTGTATCCCGACGCCCTCTGATTGCCTCCGAGTGCACATCAGTCCTAAAGATGGCCATTTTGACCCCTACTAATGACATCAAATTGAAAAACATAAAGATAAAAAGTTGTAGGTTTACTCGTCCTCGTTCCGGATCATCTGGAATTACATCAATCGGAGTCCGTATGAAAATGTTATGCTAATTTTAGTAAAACATGTCTGGTCAGATTTTCTCTAACTTTCGTAAGACTGCTTACCCCCCCACCCCATGCCGGGGTGGGGGTTTTGAACTATAAAAGCCTGCCTGGGCGAGGGTACTTTGTATTAGCATCTACAGTTCACTAACTAACACTACAAAAAGCCAAATCCATTCCAGCTTACCTAAGTTGTAATAAGTTTACAGAAACATAAACTAATGTTTCTAACCATATAAACAACAAAATTACAACCTCTAAATTCATTATTTTTACTATTTCTTCACTTTTAGATATTCTTAGCGAAACAATTTACTGTGAATTCGATTTACAACTAAAACAGTCCGTTTAAATCATATTGTATTCTTTTCTTCATGTATTTTCACAATCAACAAACAATTAATAGTTTATTACATGAATTGAGCATCGATTTTGACTCTAAAATAACTCATATCATATATATTTCACTGTAATTCAATTTCTTCACTTTTAAACCTATTTCCATGAATTTGATTACTCTAAATCATGAATGAATTATCCACAAAAATTATCCAAACTCATATTTTCAACAATTATCCACAAAAATCAATTACACAGAACTTTTTAGAAAATAAAAACAAAAAATTTAAAATTAAGAATTCTACATTTGCTTTCTTGTTTAGCTTAGCTAGAAGAACTACAAGACTTTGATTACTATTCCTTCTTGTTCTTACAGAATTTCTTCTCATAATTTCTCACTCAAACTCTCTCTAGAGCTCTCTCTTCTTCTCTGTATTCTTTGCAAATAAGTTAGGCCAAGTGTATAACACGTAAAGAAAATAAAACTGATAATAGACACAATACGCATTATTAAACCATCAATTACACAACTAGGAAATCAATTTTATCAGTTTTAAAATTCAAAAGCCATAAAGCCTTGTTTGGCAAAACACTTTTAAACCCTCTTTTAATTTATTTTTATATTACTTATAAAGTATAGTTCAATTTGTCACATTTTATTTAATTAAATTCTCATCTTCAAATTTAATTAAATTTAAACTAACAACAACTTATTAACATACCACATTATCAAATTACCACAAAATTATAATTTTTATTATAGTTTTATTTAATAAATTAATACATCACTTTTACTTACTAAATTAAAAATGACCTTTTAATAATTTATTTAATCATAATCAACTCTATAATTTACTCATTAAATTAATTAGAATATTAATTCATCACTCTTTTAATTTAATTAACTTCAAATTACCAAATTACAAATTATCAACTTAATTAACATATTACCATAATTAAGTTAATTCCCCACAACTCATGAATTATTTATTTAACTAATAAATAATCAAATTAAACAAATATTTATTTAACAATAAACACATCAACTAAAGTATTAATTTAATTCAATAAATATTTGAAATTAGACATAAAATTTTGAATTGTTACAGAATGCATCCGCAGATGTCTAACTTGTTAGAGAGTCAAGACAGAGCATCAACGACCGAGTGGATTACTACAGACGGTAGAAATTCCAGAATAGAAATGGGAGCACATTATGATGTATTTTGTGGTGGGGACTTCCAGCAACGCAAAAAGGGCACGACGTCATATGAGTTATTGTAGATTGTCTTACGAAGTCAGCTCACGTTTTGCCTATCAAGATCAGGTATAGTTTGGACCAGCTAGCCAAATTATATATCAAAGAAAATATCTCGAGACATGGAGTATTGGTATCTATTGTATCGGATAGAGATCCGCGATTCACGTCAAACTTCTGGAAGAGTCTTTAAGAAAGAATGGGGACGCAACTATGGATGAGCACCGCGTATCATCCGCAGACCGATGGGCAAAGTGAGAGAACAATTCAAACACTTGAAGACATGCTCAGAGCTTCTGTGATGGACTTCAAGGGTAGCTGGGAGGATCATCTTCCATTAGTAGAGTTCGCATACAACAATAGTTATCACGTCAACATTGGAATGCCTCCGTACGAAGCACTGTATGGGAGGAAATACAGAACGCCCTTATGCTGGGATGAAGTTGCTGAATGTAGGCTGTTGGGACCAGAATTAGTGCAACAGATAGTAGAGATCATCAAGGTGATAAGAGCCCGGCTGGTAGCAGCTCAAGATAGCCAGAAGAAGTATATAGACTTACATCGCAAGAAGATAGATTTTGAAGTGGAAAGCTATGTGTTTTTGAAAGTATCTCCTTGGAAAGGGAAGATAAGATTTAGGAAGAAAGGTAAGTTGAGTCCGAGATTTATTAGACCATTTGAGATCTTGAGGAAGATAGGCGAAGTGGCGTACGAGGTAGTTATACCTCCTGAAGTGGAACATATTCATAATGTGTTTCATGTGTCAGTGTTATGACCATATAAGCCTGATTACAAGCACGTGATATCGTACGAACCAATTCAGGTTGAAAAATATTTATCGTACGAGGAAATTCTGGTAGAAATTTTAGATAGAAAAAAGCATAAGTTACGAAATAATTAAGGTTATACATTCTGTAAAAGTTCTTTGGAGGAACCACAATTGTGACACCCCCAAAATAGGTATACACCACCCATTCTGAGTCGCCAAATACATGGTACATAATTTAAATACAACTTTATTTATACAATACGACAAAAACGTAGATGGGAGTTTTAACACGAATATTGTCTTGTAGACAATATCCAAACTCAAATGACGTCCTCATTATATTTATTATCACACTATTTTATAGAATAGTGAGGACTACTATAACAACCATCTTGGACCATCACTCCATTCCCCGACTAGTCCCAACTATATTCTCATTTTTTGAAGAGAACAATGAAAGAAAAGGTTGAGCTCAACTAGCCCAGTAAAGAATATTATGACTAAGATAACGCATAATAAATTATCGTTAGCCTTCAACAAGGTAAAACTGATAGAATATAATAGACAACAAGTCTAACTACAGCAGAACAAGCAATCCATTACAAGAGTCAAGTAGAGCGTAATATCTACTATCTTCTATGATTTAAAAGTTCCATCATCAATATTTTATCGCTATAACACATCTCAATAAATAATCCACATCATCGAATTATCCATGCACTACAGGCCAATGATATCCATTAGTATCACATCCATGAATTATCCATGCACTACGGGCTAATGATATTCATTATTATCACATCCACGAATTATCCATGCACTACGGGCCAAGGATATTCGTTAGTATCACCAGTGATCATGATCGTGTCAACAACTGTCCATCAATGCACTACGGGCCAATGAGGACTTTTACCACATCATTTGTAATATTACTGGTCATGATACATAATTCCTGGTCATAATCATACCAATTTACAGTCCATCTATGCACTACGGACCAAAGATGACTTTCATCACAATATAAGCATGAGGATGATGACAATGCTATAAGAATTCAATCAAACAAAATCAAGGATAAATATTAAAGATTTTTAATTTATCCAGAGTTTAAAATGTCCAAATTGTCAACATGATAACTATTTTGTGGAGTAAAATTCAAGAATAATATTTATGTATCAAAAATAATTTGGACAGAAAAGGAATTAATTTTTGTCACGAATAGTACCTCGGGTGAATAGTACTTCGTGAATAGTACCCCATGAATAGTACCCCGGTATGAAAAGATTATAATTTAACAAGAATGTTCAGAAAAATATTCCCGTGAAAAGATACTTGATGAAGCGCAAATTTCAAAGATATTCTACTAATTTCAAGGAGTATAGAAGCAATACTTAACAAAATGAGTATAAATTTTGGAATCTGAAATGAAATAATGTTACTTACATACTACAGAGTATGGAAGAAAATATTATTTTTTACGAATATTAAACAAAAATAATATCCCTTACAAATGTTGAACGAAAATAATATTCCTACGAATATTGAACGAATATAATATTCTTTACGAATATTGAACAAAAATAATATTCCTTACTAATATTGAACGAAAATAAAATTCCTTGCGAATACGAAAAATAATATCATAAGCGAATATGAAATAAATAATACCCCTTACAACTGTTGAACGAAAATAATATTCCTTAAAAATATGGAACGAAAATAAAATTCCTTACGAATATTGAACGAAGATAATATTCCTTATGAATATTGAACGAAAATAATATTCCTTACGAATATGGAACAAAAATAAAATTCCTTACGAATATGAAAAATAATATCGTAAGCGAATATGAAATAAATAATACCCTTACCTTAAAAAGAGAAAAATTCCGATAGGTATAGCGGAGATATTCTCGAAGAAAACTTGCACTGTTTTTTACACTCAAAGCTTCCTTAAACTCAAAAGAAATATACTCAATATTATAGAAGAAGAATTCTCTGATTCTGGTGTGATTTTTATTTCTAAACTAAGCATTCTATTTATAGCAGAATGGTAGGATACTATATGGACGCCTAGTAAGGAAAAATCACAGGTGAACAGTAAGAATCACGGGTGAACAAATTCACGGACGAAACTTTTAAAAATTTTGATTTTACTATGCTGCACTATCCAACACTATGCACACATTATGCAGTACTATAATATATTCTATTTTATATAAAAAACAAAACTTATAATATACATATATATATATATATATATATATAAGTAATAAAACAAAACTGAGATAACTTTCTACCGATGATTTCGAAAAATGAGTAAGTGGGGGTTCATGTAATAAGCCAAATTTATAACAAATACTTCATAAAAAAAACCCTCTATTTATCTCAACTCACTTGGCTTCACTAAACACATTTTTAATAATATTTATTCAACATTAATATTATAACTCACAATATTAACAACCAGATCATTCTCAGGAAAGAGGGGGCTTTCCAATAAGGACTTCTCCTTATTGGTGCGTAATTAGGTGACCAAACCCCTTTCCTCGACAAAACTTTCTAGACATCATCAATAATGAAAATAATAATATAAATAACTTTGTCATCTCAATTATTGATTTAATAATATAAAATATTATGCAGATGATATTGTGACAATAATTGAATCAATTATATGAGATACTATGTAGTAATTACTGTGACAAAAATTGAGTAAAACTGAGTGACTTCTCACGTAAGCATTATTAATCAAAGATATTGTACAATACTGTGTGCTACTATGCAACCACGCGTATTACTGTACTTTTACCATCAGGTATTTCAACTGTTAATGGTAAAAGTTTTTCCATTATTTATATAAAAAGTTATTTCTGTCATTTTCTAACTCCGACAGTAATTTTGTTGTGGGGTCCACCAATGATTGTGTCGTCGTACGAATATTTCCCGACCAAACGAATATTTTATGACAACTCGCTTACTTTGCAAAATTTATAAATATTACCCACAACTATAATATTATATCAAATCCACACCTTATTATTCAAAAAGATATTTGGAGAAAATTAAATCCTTATTCATAAAAGTTGGGGTCTTACAACCTCCCATTCTTATGAAATTTTGTCATCGAAATTGCTGTACATGCCTGGTATGTTGAAGAGATGAGGATACATTGTTTTCATTTCAGATTCTAACTCCCAAGTCATTTCCTCAATATCGTGATTTCTCCACAAAACTTTGACTTGAGGTATAACCTTTGAGCGTAGAATATGTTCCTTTTTATCCAAGATTTTAATAAGTACCTCTTAATACGTTAAATATACCGCTATCTCATCTGATTCAAATTCAATAATGTGGTTCCGGTCTTGCACATATTTATGTAATATAGATATATGAAAAATGTTATGAATACGAGACATACTTGGCGGTAAGGCAAGTCTATAGGCTACAGTTCCTACTCAATCGAGGATTTCAAATGAGATAATAAATCAAGGGTTGAGATTTCCCCTCTTCATCGACTATTGCTTCTGGAATAATACATTTTTGTACCTTCTTCTTCATACGCATCAGCTCCGGGTTTATAGCTTGAGCAATTTTAACTTTATCGATTAAAGTCGATTCTACTCGTATATTTGACATCATTATGTGGGTCCCTAGAGTCTTTAACTTTATCTCCATCATTTGTAAGTTATACGAAATGAGTTTCTGTGTTAACAACATCGCACTCGTAAACGCATATGATCTTCTACTCAACGCGTCAGCTACCACATTTGCTTTTTCAGGTTGGTTTGGAATTTTATGATCATAATCTTTCAATAGCTTGAGCCAACGTCTTTGGCGCATGTTATGTTCATTTTGGGTGAAGAAATATTTGAGAGTTTTGTACCAGGTTCAAGGTCAATACAAAATTTGATTTCACGCTCTGGGGGTAGGCCAGGAAGTTCTTTAGGGAATACGTCAAGAAATTTATTAACAATAGAAATATCATTCAAATATGACGTATTTTTGTTTAAATCCGTGACATGGGCTAAGAAAGCTTGACATCCATTTTTCAATAAACGAATGAATTTATGGCTTGATATGACAGTGATTGACTTTAATGGTTTGGTTGCTTGAATTGGCATAACAGGTTGGTTAGGAATATGAAAGCTAACAACCTTATGAAAATAATCAATTTTAGAATGATGAGTAGTTAACCTATCGATTCCTAAAATCACATCAATTGCAAGTATTTTCAAAGAGATGAGATCAACAGGTAATGTGAGGGTATCAATTTGAATCAAACAAGATTTATAAATAGTGGATGTAATGAAGGTTTCTCCCAACGGAGTTTCAACTGATAAGTCAAAGTCTAATTTCTCTGGAGTCAAAGTTAAACGTTGAGCCCAAATAGGTGAAATAAAAGAATGGGTAGAACCGGTATCAAATAAGGTATAGACATACAAGAGTTTATGATTAGCTTACCCGTAATAACCTCGTTCGGGTTCCTTATTTTTTGGGAAGTTATAAAAAATGCTCTCTCTTAAACCACCGACTTTGGTTTGTCCGGGATAGCCTTTGGTGTCATCATTACCGCTGGAATTGACTTTCTCTATAGGGCATATACCACCCTCAACTGCTTCATCGTACTCCTGATTCATGATCTGAATCATTAATCTTTGATCCATATCAAATTGGGGTTGACCGCAATTTACAGGGTAATTCAAAACTCAATGTTGGGTTCTCCCAATTACTGTACAAAAAGAGAAATACATATCATCTATTTTATCCTTCTTGGATCAGACTTCTCTTTCTACAATATCAATGCGTCGTGCGTCTTTTACCCAAGCATCCTCCATTCTCACCCGTTCAGTTATTTCCTCTTTCAGATGATCTTTGACATTTTCATTCTCAAATTTTAGCTCTATTATCATATACTCTACCAAAGAGAGCTTATGTTCAAGCATCGCATATCGGGTAGCAAAATCTTGAATTGTTGCATCCCTTTGTTCCACGGCCGCCTGCCGTTCTTCACCCTACTCTTCTAACTCACGAATACGATCTTGCAGTTCTACATTTTGATCATAAAATTCTCCTAATAAATCTTCCTCAGGTTCCTCTTCTTCCTCACTATCAGTTGCTACCTCTGCGACTAGCTCGGGTGCAACTATTAATTCTTCACTCATCACATGGATATCTCTAATTTCTTCATTGCCTGACATCCTACATTCAAGTTTAATAACTTAATTATTACTCCCCAATAAAAATCTTTATTATAACAAGATATTATACTCCAATATGTATTCTTTAAATGAATCTCCTCGATCCTACACTTAAAACTCTATATGAGTTCTACTCTTGATTTTTAGATGCCATTTTCAAATACTGCCACAAAAAAAGGGTTAATTGACATGCCACATATATACCTATATTTCGACCGACCAATTAAATAACAATTAAGCTTAGGTAGGTCATACTAGTGAATGATTTACCCGTCCCTCCCCTCCTAGTTCTAGCCTAAAATCTCAGCCAGGGATCATATCCCTAAACTTTGATACCAACTGTGACACCCCCAATATAGGTATACACAACCCATTCTGAGTCGCCAAATACATGGTACATAATTTAAATACAACTTCATTTATACAATACGACAAAAACGTAGCTGAGAATTTTAACACGAATATTGTCTTGTAGACAATATTCAAACTCAAATGAAGTCCTCATTACATTTATTATCACACTATTTTATAGAATAGTGAGGACTACTATAGCAACCATCTTGGACCATCACTCCATTCCCCGACTAGTTCCAGCTATATTCTCATTTCCTGAAGAGAACAATGAAAGAAAAGGGTGAGCTTAGCTAGTCTAGTAAAGAAAATTATGACTAAGATCATAACGCAAAATAAATTATCCTTAGCCTTCAACAGTGTAAAACTGATAGAATATAATAGATAACAAGTCTAACTGCAGTGGAACAAGCAATCCATTAGAAGAGTCAAGTAGAGCATAATATCTACTATCTTCTATAATTTAAAAGTTCATCTTTAATATTTTTTCGCTGTAACACAGCTCAATAAATAATCCACATCATCGAATTATCCATGCACTACGGGCCAAGGATATTCGTTAGTATCACATCCATGAATTATCCATGCACTATGGGATAAGGATATTCATTATTATCACATCCACGAATTACCCATTCACTACGGGCCAAGGATATTCGTTAGTATCACTAGTTGTCATGATCATGCCAACAACTGTCCATCAATCCACTACGGGCCAATGAGGACTTTTTCCACATCATTTGTAACATTACAGGTCATGATTATACCGATACATAATTCCTGGTCATAATCATACCAATCAACAGTCCATCTATGCAATACGGGCCAAAGATAACTTTCATCACAATATAAGCATGAAGATGATGACAATTATATAAGATTTCAATCAAACGAAATCAAGGATAAATATTAAAGATTTTTAATTTAACCAGAGTTTAAAATGTTCAAATTTTTAACATGATAACTGCTTTATGGAGTAAAATTCAAGAATAATATTCATGTATCAAAAATAATTTGGACATAAAAGAAATCAATTTTTATCATGAATAGTACCCCGGGTGAATAGTACCCGAGTGAATAGTACTTTGTGAATTGTAGTTTGTGAATAGTAGTACTCCGGCATGAAAATATTAAAATTTAACAAGAATGTTTAGAAAAATATTCCCGTGAAAAGATACTCGATGAAGCGCAAATTTCAAGGATATTCTACTAATTTCAAGGAGTATAGAAGCAATACTTAACAAAATGAGTGTAAAATTCAGAATCTGAAACGAAATAATATTACTTACATACTACAGAGTATGGAAGAAAATATTATTTCTTACGAATATTGAACAAAAATAATATCCCTTACAATTGTTGAACGAAGATAATATTCCTTACGAATATTGAATGAAAATAATATTCCTTACGAATATTGAACGAAAATAATATTCCTTACAATTATTAAACAAAAATAAAATTACTTACGAATACGAAAAATAATATCATAAGCGAATATAAAATAAATAATACCCCTCACAACTGTTGAACGAAAATAGTATTCCTTACGAATATTGAACGAAGATAATATTCCTTACGAATATTGAACGAAAATAATATTCTTCACGAATATGGAACAAAAATAAAATTCCTTACGAATATTGAACGAAGATAATATTCCTCAAGAATATTGAACGAAAATAAAATTCCTTACGAATATGGAACGAAAATAAAATTCCTTACGAATACGAGAAAAATAATATCGTAAGCGAATATGAAATACATAATACCTCTTACCTTAAAAAGAGAGCAATTCCGACTGGTATAGCGGAGATATTATTGAAGAAAACTTGCACTGTTTTCTACACTCAAAGCTTCCTTAAACTCAAAAGAAATATGCTCAATATTATAGAAGAAGAATTCTCTAATTCTAGTGTGATTTTTATTTGTAAACTAAGCATCATATTTATAGAAGAATGGCAGGATACTATTTGGACACACAGTAAGGAAAAATCAGGGGTGAACAGTAAGAATCACGGGCGAACGAATTCACGGACAAAACTTTTAAAAATTTTGATTTTACTATGTTGCATTATACTTTATACTATACACATTACACTATGCAAGATTATACAATACTATGCAAGATTATGCAAAGCAAAGATGCAATAAAATATAATATATTCTATTTTATATATAAAAAAACTTATAATATATATATATATAAGTCATAAAATAAAACTGAGATAACTTTCTACTAATGATTTTGAAAAATGAGTAAGTGGGGGTCCATATAATAAGCCAAATTTATAACAAATACTTCATAAAAAACCCCTATCTCAATTCACTTGTATTCACTAAATATAATTTTAATAACAGTTATTCATCATTAATATTATAACTCGCAAAATTAACAACCAAATCAATCCCAGGAAAGAGGGGCTTTCCGATAAAGACTTGTTCTTATTGGCGCACAATTAGGTGACCAAACCCCTTTCCTCGACAGAACTTTCTAGACATCATCAATAATGCAAATAATAATATGAATAACTTTGTCGTCTCAATTATTAATTTATTAATATAAAATATTATGCAGATGATACTATGACAATAATTGAATCAATAATATAAGATACTATGCAGCAATTACTGTGACAATAATTGAGTAAAACTGAGTGACTTCTCACGTAAGCATTAATAATCAAAGATACTGTATAATACCGTGTGCTACTATATAACCACGTGTATTACTGTACTTTTACCACTGGGTATTTCAACAATCAACGGTAAAAGTTTTGTCGTTATTTATATAAAAAGTTATTTCTATCGTTTTCTAACTCCGATAATAATTTCGTTATGGGGTCCACTAATGATTGTGCCGTCGTACGAATATTCCCTGATTAAATTAATATTCCCCGACCAAACGAATATTTTATGACAACTTGCTTACTTTGCAAAATTTATAAATATTACCCACAACTATAACATTATATCAAATCCACACCTTATTATTCAAAAAGATATTTGGAGAAAATTAAATCTTTATTCATAAAAATTGGGGTCTTACAACAATGCTGAAGAAGCTGCGTGGGAACTCGAGGAAAAGATGAGGGAAAGTTATCCACATCTGTTTGAGTAACCTTATGTGTAATTCCGGGGACAAAATTCTTATAAGGGGTGGAGGATTTAATAACTAGGAATTTCAAGTCACTTTATATATATATATATATACATTATTGATATTTAAAACACTATGTTATATAGTGATTTAATATGTGATAACATATGTGAAATGGTGTATGGCTAAATAAATATATATACGATAGTTGTGGATATATACTTTTATAGATTTCATTAAAAAGGAAAGCTTCATAACCTAATTATACATTAGGTGAAATAATTAAATAACCTAAGGGTTATGGTAATAATAAATAGTTAGTATTTAATATTTATACTAACTTAAGTGGATAATTTTATTATTGCAAGTGATTAATAATTTTAAACCTAATTATAGTAAACCTAATTAGGTTACAAGTTAAAGAGATATGTGTAAGTAATTAAATTTCATAAGATTGGAAATAGAAACCCTAAATAAACAATTAGGATAATACATATTAAAATTGTTAAACTATGTTTATTACATAGCCCAAAACAATTAAATGAGAATCCCAAAAGAAATAAAATACAAACCAATACTTAGCCCACTTGATTAAGGGTATTTTAGACTTTTGATTAATCAAATTTGTGCATTAAAATAAAAGAAAAATGGAGGGGATAATGGAGCATGGGTGACTACCCTTTTAGGCCTTTTTAGGCAACAAAATTATGCTAATAAAGTTCCTTAATTAGTAACTCTTGCATCAAGTACAAGTGTGTCCATCTCCTATTGGTATAAAATTTACTTAGCACCTTTAATGACATGATTAGGCTTAATTGGAAGAGATAAGGAAAAGTCTTTTATCCAAGGGACAACAAAGATATGGGGGATATTAGATAATCACCACATTTCATTTTCTCTACATTTCATTTCTCTTATTCTTCTTCTATTTTTCTCCCAAGCTAGCAAAATACAAAGAGAGAAAAGAGAGAGAGGGGTTCATTTTTTATTGAGGAGAAAGAGAGGAGTGTGCTAGCTTGATTAATGCACCATAAGTTCATATCTTACTTTGGTAGATCAAGGAAGGTTGCTACTAGATCAAGGTATAACCTAAATCTTCATCTTCTTCTATTTGGTGTTATAGCAAGATTTGATGGGTTTATGAACTAATACCCCAGATACCCTAGTTCTACATATCAACGTGTATGGAACTAAGTATCTTGAGTGTTAGATCAAAGGTTTAGAGGAAAAAAATGAGCATATGTTCTCCTAGGGGTGAAACCCTAGTTTTCCTTCCACTAAATCTTGTGTAACTCAATTTTTATAACTTAGATTTGTGATCCATCAAAAGAGAGTGCTAGATACATGACTTAGCTAGTAAACCCAAGTGGTAGAACACAAATCCAACAATTTTTGAAGCCTTGGAGGCTATTTTCCCAAAATAGTCCAGGTATAGAACTTAAAGTTTTAAAACCCTAAAAGGCTATTTTTCCTAAGGTTGTTTCGGCCAGTTCTGAATATTTTAAAAATATGGGAAAAATCACAGAGGTATCTTAAGAAGTTATCTACATGTAGGAAAAAGAATGAACACGTTTCGATTTGTAGTTTGTGTGTAATGGCTTTTACCGTGAAGGACTCCTAAATATTCTTACCTGGATTACTCACTGTGTATATCTTGGAAAAATTTGAAATTTTTACAGTATGTGTATATATGTTATGATAGTGTACCTTGAAAGTTGTACAGATTTCTGAGCCAAACTCGATTTATGAAAAATGTAACACGATTCGGAGGTTTTGAGTACGTTAAATATAGTAAATCACTTTCTAAAATTCTAGGAAAATTTGTAAATCATTGTTGGGTCATACACGGTCCAAATCCAGAAAAGAAGAATTTTTAGGATCAGTTTGGTATTTTTCCAAAAAATAATGAAGTTATGAATAAAAAGAAACAAATAGTTAAATGATGTCATAAATAAGGAAAATATGATTTTAATATTTGAATAATCCTAATATATAATATTCTGACTATTTGAGGGTATTTTGATAATTTATAATAAGAAGTAGTATTTATGACCTTTTATGGGTATTAAATAAGTGGTTTAATAAAGGGTGAACATTGAGAATAAATTATTTATTGACCTAATAAATTATTAAAATATTAATAATATTAGAATCGATATTTTTTAAATAAGTGAGAATATTAAATTAAAATTTATTAAAAATATTATTAGACGACTAATAATATTAGATTAAAAACTTTATAAATGATTAAAATATTATTAAATAACTAATAATATTAGATTAAAATATTATTAATATAATTAATAATATTAGATTAAAGTATTATTGGATGATTAAAATATTATTAAATAATTAATAATATTTGAAATTAAATGTTAGTAAAATATAATAACATTAGTAAAGGAATAAAATATTATTAAATGATGAATAATATCAAGAATGAATAAAATATTATTAAAAAGTTAATAATATTAGTAAATAAATAAAGTATTATTAATTGATTAATAATACTAAAGAATAAATAAGGTATTATTAAGATGTTAATAATATTAGTAAAAGAATAAAAGTGTTATTAGTGGACTAATAATACTAAGAGGTTAATTAAATATTATCAAGATTAAAAATATTAAGTATATTAAAGGTAGTTGTTATTTAATAGTAATATTATCGAGGCATGATAATATTTCTAAGAACTAGATGTAATATGTAATATCTATGTGATTATATAATGTAATGTTATGTTATGGCTAATTGAAAGATTAACTATAGGTCTCTCAAAGGAAGATAATTAAACTGCCTAGCGGATAGAATTTAATTGTGTAGCAGTAGCCTACAAACGAGGCAAGTTCCCTAACTCAAACTCGAGTTATTATTTTCGAAGCATGTTAGTGAATAATTATTGTTGATTATTCACATCTATACTGATTATTGAGATTCACACCTTTTGCAATTAAATTCCTATTCTATTATTATTGAACTGTGAATTAAATTAAAGTTCTTTCATTCATGAACTGTTTATGAGATAGATGATGATTGGGTTATATACCCATGAATTGGATATATTTGGGCTTAATTTATTGTATTCTCAAGGTATTTAGATTCATTTTTACTTTGTGTTTATGTGTTCTTATCTTTGATTTGGGGTCGTAGGGATGATTGGGGAGTTTGAGTGAAAAGGGCATAATAGTAATTTTCACTACTTCAAAGACCGGGCGCTTATACTCAATATTAATCCCAAAGCCAAGGTACGGGCCGAGAAGTCATTAATAGGAATGACGCGTTGACTTTTTGCTTTATTTGCCACATTTGGAGGTTGTTTGAAGCCAATTTGGATTTGGATTGCTAGAGTTGGGATGAGTGGAGTATATAAGGTTTATTTACATTGAAGTAGGAAACTAATCTACACAATTGGAGATTGATTAAGGAGGCAAGAGGAGAATTTGAAGGATTCTACTTGGAGTTTTTCTTCTTCTTCATTCTTTTAATTTGTGTAATTCTTTAAGGATGATTTGCAAAAGATTGTTGGTTTTAATTTTTACTATGAACTAATTTCTTTAACTAAGATTCTAATTGAACCTTTTATGGCTATGAATTAATTATTTGATTTATTCCAATTATTTATGTTGAAGTGAATTGTTCATCTTGCTTTGTGCTGATTGATTAATTATCTAGAATTGAAAGTGGAATTCTAGGGTTAGAACTGGGCTTGGTGACATGTGACTTAGTTATTTGCAAAGTGAATAATTAGGTTTGTGAATTAAATGAAAATATCTGTTCACCGCATGTAACACATAAGGAATTGGGATTGAAAAGAGTTTAATTCAATTGTTTTGCATAGGAATATAGCAAGATTAATCTGGATTAAATAGAAGGCAATTGATCACTTGGAAAAGGACTTTTGGCATTTGAGAATTCCTGTTAAAAATTCAGTAGGCATAAGAATTGGGATAATTGGGTAATTGATTTATAGTTCATAATTGGGGTTAATCCTTATTTATCTGAACTCAAACAAATTTTAGTTTTGTTTATTTGCTTTCTTTTAGATTAATTTCTTTTAATTGTTTAATTTAGTTTTCTTTATTCGAAAAATCACAGTTTATGGTTGTTTAAATAAAATTGAATTGATATAGTGCTAGTAGTTGGAATTTATTAATTAGTATTCTCTGTGGGATCGACACTCTATCTTATCACTCTATTACTTGTTGACCATGTACACGTGCACGTTTGCCTTGATTGTGAAATCTACCAACAATAGATCTATGCTAATTGTATCAGCTAGATCAAGCATGTCTAAATTCGTTAAATCAAATGTGTTTTAAAAGCTATTTTTATTAAATTGATATGGTAAGAACTCTTGGCTGAGAAAAGGATGAATTTGATTAAAGCATGATATCAATGCTGGATTATTAACTATTTATGCATAAATCATGGGGTATAAAAGGTTGATCCCCTTTATTACCAAAACTTATTAAAAGGTCTAGTTTAAATGATGAGAACCTTGGAAAATGTTCATGGTTATTTCAAACCACTCAGTACTTGTTATTCAATTAGTAAAATATTCAGCTATTGACTATTAATTCATGTTCCTTCACAAGTTTATACTGTTGTTGAACATTGAAAGGGAAACTTCTTTCTAATCATGATATATCTCCCTTGTGTATAAACTTACTAAGCAAATTAGTTACTTACCCTTACTATATCATGACATTTATTTCAGTTAAGGCAAAAACGTCCAAAAGGGACAAAGGAAAAGGGAAGGTTCAAAAGTAGATGTTTAAGAAGGCTTATGTACTAGTTTATTTTAAATGTTATTTGGTTATGTAAACTCTTTATAGTATTAAGAGTACGTTTTAAGTTAAGGTTAAAGAACTTTGGGACTATGATTGTAAGACTTTATTACTATTATGATAAACAATGTGTTTTTATTCTTTCGCGTTAGTTAGTAAGTATATTTGTTGTTGAGTATCGTGAACACCGAATTCGAGGTTAGGAAACTCGAATTTGGGGTGTTATGCGCTACTATGATTAGGTCTAAATCCATACTCCATCTCTCGAGTTCATATGGATTATCAAGTAATTAGTGATCAAGCAATTCATTAATTAAGCATAAACCATAGTAGACAAATCTGGAAATAGTCTCAATGAATTAATATAGAAGCATGTCAATCTTCGTTATAAAAAAAGATCCATCGTAGACTTAAATAAAAAATTAGTTCAACATAATTGAATAGCAACCAAAATCCACATAAAGAGTAACATTCTAAATACAAGATTAACGATGAAGGAAGAGAATAAAATCTATAATTATGAAGTGCTTCTCTTCCTCATGTTCGCCTTGTGTTCGACGTGATGGCCTCTCTCTCCACTCTCCAATACGTCATGTCAAACTAGGTCTTCCTCCTAATCATGATGAATAATATTTTGCTATAAAGTCGACTCTACCCCTGTATAAGCCTCCCCTGTCTTACCAAAACGCATCCCAAATCTTCGCCCAAAAATCTCCAAAATCATATTTGAACAAGGAAACTTTAAGTCGTCTGTCACGTATTTCACCCTAGCAAATCCACGACAGACTTTAAGTCGTTTGGTCACCTAATCAATTTGCAGATGGCAGATCGATCGGTTACATATCCACGAGGTATTGTTGACGATGTTTTAGTTAAAGTGGATAAATTCATCTTCCCCGCAGATTTCTTTATCTTGAATTGTGAAGTGGATAGCGAAATCCCAATCATTCTTGGGCGACCATTCTTAGCAACGGGTAGAACATTGATTGATGTGCAAAAAGGAGAATTGATGATGCGAGTTGAAGATCAACAGGTCACCTTTAATGTTTTTAAGTCAATATCTTATCCGAAAGAAAAAGGTTAATGTTTGCAGGTTGATATCATGGGGGAATTGGTTAATCACAAGCTCAGTGGAAATTATTCGGAGGACCCGCTTGAATCCATTTTGCTCGGGATGGACGAAGATGGTATTGAAGATGATGTGGAGTATGTCAAATGGCTAGATACATCATCTGTCTTCCAGAAAACCAATCAATCATTCAACACCCTTGATAGGCCCGAAATGGAAGGTAAAAAGTTCAAACCCTCGATAGAAGAGCCACCGGTGTTGGAACTAAAACAACTACCATCCCATCTGCAGTATGCCTACTTGGGAAAAGATGCTACCCTACCAGTTATTGTTTTTACAGAGTTAACTGACACGCAAAAGGAGAAACTGCTACGGGTCCTCCGAGAGTTCAAAACAGCGATTGGGTGGACTATAGCAGATATTAGGGGAATTAGTCCATCATATTGTATGCATAAGATTTTAATAGAAGAGGGGGCAAAACCAACCATTGAGATGCAAAGAAGGCTAAATCCCATTATGAAGGATGTGGTGAAAAAGAAGATCATAAAATGGTTGGATGCCGGCATTATTTACCCAATCTCGGATAGTTCATGGGTGAGTCTTGTACAGTGCGTACCAAAGAAAGGGGGTATGACAGTGGTGAAGAATGAAGCTAATGAGCTCATCCCTACTAGAAGAGTTACAGGATTGAGAGTGTGTATGGACTACCGCAAGCTGAATAAAGCCACTCGCAAGAATCACTTCCCCTTGTCGTTCATTGATCAAATGTTGGATAGGCTAGCGGGACATCAGTTCTACTGTCTCTTGGATGGATATTCTGGGTATAATCAAATTGCCTTAGCACTGGAGGATCAAGAGAAAACTACATTCACATGCCCCTACGGTACGTTTGCATTCCGGTGTATGTCTTTTGGGTTATGTAATACACCGACAACCTTTCAACGGTGCATAATTGCGATCTTCTCCGATATGGTCGAACAAAATTTGGAGGTATTTATGGATGACTTTTCTGTGTTCGGTGATAGCTTTGATTTATTTTTGAAAAATCTGATTTTAGTGTTGAAGTGATGTGTGGAGACTAATCTGGTTCTTAACTGGGAAAAATGTCACTGTATGGTGAAAGAAGGGATTATTTTGGGGCATAAGGTTTCTGCAACAGGGTTAGAGGTGGACAAAGCGAAGATTGAGACAATTGAGAAATTACCTCCTCCATCATCTATGAAGGGAATCTGTAACTTCTTGGGACATGCGGGTTTCTATAGACGCTCCATTAAAGATTTCTCCAAAATTTTAAAACCCTTATGTTCCCTGATGGAGAAAGACGTGCCTTTCAAGATGGATCAGTCATGTATCGAGGCATTTGAGGTATTAAAGAAGAAGTTGGTCTCTGCTCCAATTATTGTGGCACCCGATGTGTCTTTACCGTTCGAATTGATGTGTGACGCCAGCGACTACGCAGTTGGAGCAGTATTGGGACAACGTCACGATAAGATTTTTCACACAATCTACTATTCCAGCAAGACGTTGATAGATGCCCAGTTGAACTACACAACCACCGAAAAAGAATTACTTACAGTTGTGTTTGCCTTCGATAAATTCAAAGCATATCTCATTGGGACCAAGGTAATCGTTTATACTGATCATTCTGCCATTAAGTATTTGATTAAGAAGAAGGATGCCAACCCGCGGTTAATACGATGGGTATTGTTGCTGCAAGAATTTGATTTGGAGATCCGGGATAGAAAAGGTACCAAAAATCAGGTGGCAGATCATCTTTCTCGGTTGGAAAACGTGGATGTTCAGAATAAAGACAACATAATGATCAATGAGAAATTTTCGGATGAACAACTTCTCCGAGTAACCCCAATATTACCATGGTACACAGATTACGTGAATTACGTGGTTGTTAAGGTGTTACCACCGGATTTGAACTCCAAACAACGAAAGAAATTCCTCCACGACGTGAAGCAATACTATAGGGATGATCCATTTCTGTTTAAGGCCTGCGCGGATCAAATGATTAAAATTTGTGTGCCACATGAAGAGATGGACAACATACTGGGTCATTGCCACTCATAAGATTATGGAGGCTATTATTCCGGTGATCGAACAACAGCCAAGGTGTTACAATCAGGATTTTTCTGGCCTTTGCTATTCAAGGATGCGTATCTCTATGTGCTGAAGTGTGATCGGTGCCAACGAGTAGGTAATATCTCCAAGCGCAATGAAATGCCACTCAACACAATTTTGGAGGTTGAACTATTCGACGTGTGGGGAATCGACTTTATGGGACCTTCCCCATCTTCCTTTAATAATAATCAATATATTCTATTGGCGGTCGATTACGTGTCCAAATGGGTAGAAGCCGCAACTTTACCCACGAATGATTCCAACATCGTCCTCCGATTCTTAAAGAAAAACATCTTCACACGATTTGGGACGCCAAGGGCAATAATACATGATGAGGGAACTCATTTCTGTAATAAGTAGTTTACTAAATTGCTTGTGAAGTATGGGGTTCGTCATAAAATTGCAACCGCGTATCATCCCCAAACCAATGGTCAAGCGGAGGTCTCGAATAGGGAGGTCAAGCAAATTCTGGAAAAGGTGGTCAATCCGTCACTAAAAGATTGGTCTTTGCATCTTGACGATGCTCTATGGGCATATCGAATAGCATATAAGAATCTGATCGGCATGTCACCTTATCGAATGGTCTACAGAAAGGTGTGTCATCTCCCGGTTAAACTAGAACACAGTGCACACTGGGCCATTCAAAAACTTAATTTTGATCTACAAGCAGCTGGTGAGAAAAGGTTACTGCAGTTAAATGAGATGGATGAATTTCGGTTCAATGCTTATGAGAACGCAAAACTCTACAAGGAGAAAGTCAAAGCCTGGCATGATAAGAAAATTCTTGATCAGACATTTGAACCGGGCCAACAAGTATTACTCTTCAACTCACGTTTGCGGTTATTTCCTGGGAAATTAAAATCTCGTTAGTCCGGGCCGTTCGTGATTATATCTATTGCTCTACAAGAAAATATTGAAGTCGAGGAACCGAATTTAAAACACAAATTTAAAGTGAACGGTCAACGACTTAAGCATTATTGGAGTGGATCCATCGAACGGCATTCCACGGTCATGTACCTCTCCGACCCAGTGAACATCTAAGGATCAAAGGAAAGTCCGGCTGACGACTATAAACAAAGCGCTATGGGGAGGCAACCCCACAAGTTTTAGTATTTTGTGTTAATTCATCTTAATTTTTCTTCATTTTATTTATTTAATTGTGTTCTTTAGCTAATAGTAGATCCTCTTATGCTAACAATCATCTTCAAATTATGATAACCGAGAGGAATTGGTTCACATTCACCGCCCAGCCTGATCCAACCGTGATTACAGTTGTCAAGGAGTTCTACGCCAACGTGCCCGAGCATTTCCACTATGGGGTGTTTGTGAGGGTTAAAACTATTGAAATTGGCGATGAGGACATAAACAGGTGCTATCAACTGCCATTAGAGGGACTAAATGACGAGTATGCAAGACTTGTGAGTGATGGGCTGGACTATGAGAAGATAATTTGCGAGCTTTGTCAACCGGGCACCACATGGACATTGCATGAATGGGGCAGCATGACCTTTCCACTATCTAACCTCAGTCTATAAGGAAAGGCGTGGTATGCTTTCATTTGCGCTAAACTCATGCCATGCACACATGTGAGCCATGTCACCAAAGAGAGGGTTGTTTTGCTATATTCAATCATTCAAGGCCTAAAAATTGATGTTGACCACCTTATCCAGCAGTCTATTCTCAGAGCGTCACGAGGAGGGACCACAAGAGGTTTACCCCATCCGTCTCTCATTTGCGTCTTGTGTGCTAAGTTTGGGGTCAAATGGAAATCAGACGAGATGATTCAAACGCTTATGCCAGTTTTGGACCATAAGTTGATAAGCAGGTATAAAGTGTAGACAGGTGGGGCAAACCACCCTAGGGGATTGGGTTTCATAATTCCCCAAGTTGAAGCTTCTCATGATCCACCACCTCAAGCTCCACCTACTTATGGCCCTTCCTCCGTAACTCACCGTGATGTGGTTCCCGAAGCGGTCTAGCGTGAAATAGACGGATGGTTTTACAATATTGAATCTCAGAATGTCCGTCTTTTAGAACGTCAAGATGTCATCTACAAATATATGGTCGACCAATTTATCGCTTTCGAGAATGACATGCACGCCTAACTGCATTGCCGGCGTTACTCTTAACCAGCCTCGCCGCCTCCTGCTTACACTGTGTTTCCCCCTTCTGATCAAGAGATGAGCGAGGATGAGGATGCTCCACCTGAGGAATAAGCTCATCAGGGAAGTCCTCTGTTTTATATTGTTTTATCTTTCGCATGAGGACATTGCTCTTGTTAAGTTTAGGGGTAGTTAATTTTTATTTTGAATTATTAGATTGTTAATGGTTTTAATTTGGATTTTTATTGTGATTAAGTGTTGCGTTTTAGGATTGCATGTTAATTCCAGCCTTTGATAGTACGTATGTTTGGGGGCAATGATGAAATTAAAATTGCATAAACAATTCTAGTGAGGATTGTTGAGTCAGTGATATAATTTTCTTGACATGATTTAAATATTTATCTGTTTGACACTGATATTATAAGGATAACACGTTTTGAAAAATGACCATGTTGGCTATGATAGTTTAAATGGATAGATAATAGAGTTCTAAAGGATGAATGCTAGTGAAATGAAGGAATAATTTGAATAGCTAGTGAAGGCTGAATTTAGACATAAACTCAAATTTGGGGTAAAATATTTGGAGTATATAAGCTTTAAAATATATATATATAAATATATAATAAACACTGTGGCATGCTTATCTAGTTTTGTGGCCTTTGTTACTTGAGTAAGTAAGCCTGAGGGGATTGTCTCTACACCTAGCGCCCTAAGGTCTTAATGGCTTGGGAGTCGTTGGTCGAAAGCTCGTTAAGGTAACACTGAAAAGCCTAAGGGAATAAGACAATGCATAGTCATGAGAAAGAAAAAAGGGAGAAAAAATATAATAAAGTGGGAAAAGTGCAAAAAGCCCCCGTATAAAAAAAAGCATAAGTATTCCTTTTTGACCCCTGGACTTTGGTGATTGTTTGATTTCAGTTGAATCAAGTGTATTTGATGAGTTCTCAAGTTTATTCTATATGATGTCTTCAAAGAAAGCTATTATCTTTCTTGTTTTTCCTCGTTATTGGTTAGCATGGTTGTTGAACACACACTCACAATATCAATAATAACAGATTTAGATTTGTTGATTGTTGGGGTATTATTGATCTATTTTAACATGATGTATTAGCATGTTTATGTGATTTTTCTGAGGCCTATGAATATATGTGTGCTATTGGATTGCTGGAATTAAGGACATATAGATAGTTTACATTTGAATGGTTGTTTAGTTATTTTTGTGTCTTGTGTTTTGTTGCTTGAGGACATGCAACGATTTAAGTTTGGGGGTATTTGATGATTGGGTTAGATACCCATGAATTGGATATATTTGGGCTTAATATATTGTATTCTTAAGGTATTTAGATTCATTTTTACTGTGTTTTATGTGTTGCTTGCGATTTGGGAGTCAGAGGGATGATTGGGGGAGTTTGAGTTTAAAAGGGCATAATAGTAATTTTTGCACCCCAAAGACCGAGGCGCTATACTCAAGATTAATCCCAAAGGCTGTATACCGGTAAGAAAATCGATTAGCGAGGACGCTTGCCGACTTTTGCTTTGACTGCACAGTTGGAGGTTGTTTGAAGCCAATTTGGATTTGGATTGCTAGAGTTGGGATGAGTGGAGTATATAAGGTTTATTTACATTGTAGTAGGAAACTAATCTACACAATTAGAGATTGATCAAGGAGGCAAGAGGAGAATTTGAAGGATTCTACTTGGAATTTTTCTTCTTCTTCATTCTTTTAATTTGTGTAATTCTTTAAGGATGATTTGCAAAAGATTGTTGGTTTTAATTTTTTCTATGAACTAATTTCTTTAATTAAAATTCCAATTGAACCTTTTATGGCTATGAATTAATTATTTGATTTAATCTGATTATTTATGTTGAAGTGAATTGTTCATCTTGCTTTGTGCTGATTGATTAATTATCTGGCCAATAATTATCTTGTTACTCTAGAAGGAATTGAAAGAGGAATTCTAGGGTTAGAACTGGGCATGGTGACATGTGACTTAGTTATTTGCAAAGTGAATAATTAGGTTTGTGAATTGAATGGAAATATCTGTTCACTGCATGTAACACATAAGGAATTGGGATTGAAAAGAGTTTAATTCAATTGTTTTGCATAGGAATATAGCAAGATTAATCTGGATTAAATAGAAGGCAATTGATCACTTGAAAATGACTTTTGGCATTTAAGAATTCGTGTTAACAATTCAGTAGGCATAAGAATTGGGATAATTGGATAATTGATTTATAGTTCATAATTGGGGTTAATCCTTATTTATCTAAACTTAAACAAATTTTAATTTTGTTTATTTGCTTTCTTTTAGATTAATTTCTTTTAATTGTTTAATTTAGTTTTCTTTATTCGAAAAATCACAGTTTAAGGTTGTTTAAATAAAATTGAATTGATATAGTGCTAGTAGTTGGAATTTATTAATTAGAATTCTCTGTGGGATCGACACTCTATCTTATTGTTAGGTTTGTAATATTCAAGAACGCAATCAAATTGCATAAATAAGCGGAAACGTGTAAAAATCAGAGTTTTAAAATTTTACAAACCATATACCCGGATCACCCTTTATGCACAATTATTAATTAAACGAAAAAGAAAGAACAAGAATCATACCTTTGAAGATCCGAGCTTCCTCAGGTACAAGTTCACCTCCAATCCTTTTCGCTCAACTTGAATCCACCGGTTTGGTCCCTTCCTTTGATCAACGTTAGCCACCCAAGTGTTTGGCCTCTGAGAGGTGATCCACCAAGGAAGAAGAAGAATTCAAGAAGATGGGTATTTGGCAAAACCCTAGTTTTCTATCTCTATAGAAAAGGCGACTCTCTCCAACTATTGGAAATGCACGTATTCACGTGTTGTGAAAGTGCCAACTCCCCACACCCATAATAAGACTCCTCTTATTTATAGATGTAGGCAACCCTCCTTAACAATTAAGAAATTGAGTTTTATTTAATTAATTAAATTTTTTTAATTAATTAAGCTCCCTAATCTTATTAGGGATAATTAATTAAACTCTTTTAATTAATTTGCCTCCTAATCCTATTAGGATATTTGAGAGTACTTTTATTAATTAATTCTCAAACTCATTTAGAATTAAATAATAATAATAGTAATAATAATAATAAGACTCCTCTTATTAATTTATATTTAATATTTCCAAAATATTAAATAATAATATTAAGCTATTTAATTTATTCTATCACCATAGATTAAATTAAATATACTTAACTTATTATTACGATTATTATGTCATTAACTTCTTAAATAATTATTCTTCCTTTTATGGTGCGACCCTTTAGGTTTTCCATATTAAACCGGTTGTGAATAAATCAATTAGAACAATTATAATCTTATTTAAATAAATAAATTAAACTATTAATTTATTTAAATAAATACTATTTATTCTACAATAGGGATAAGCCTCCCTAGCGATCAACGACTTTCCAGATAATATAGATTTCAACATTAATCATAAAAGAACCTTTTAGTAAATAGTTACCGTACAATTCAATCCTTCCACCATACAATGTCCCAATTAAATATAAGACATGGAATTACTGTCAAGTCTTATTTTATTTAATTATATGTATTTCGATTCTTAAATGCACAACTCCAAATAATGCAAATTAGAAACTCCTTTCTAATTTCATTCTGCCTTGGCCAAGGATTACTGAGTTGTCATTTATCGAATCACATAGGACATTTCTCTTCTTTTACTAGAAGTGGTAGATTCTTTATTGATCATACATTATCTCCATGTATAACTTATTATACCCAAGCATACCCTTTGATATACCCTAAGGGTCTTAAGGAATAAGTCAAAGTATAACTCATCATACACAAGATACTATGATGATCTCAAGTTCAAGGATCACTTGACTACTATCACTACAGAATTCCTATCGACAGTAAGTAAAACTCCATTAGGTATTCCTTAGCGAGCCAATGCTCAAAGTGAACTTATTCTCTAATAAGCACCTACATACTTGCTTTAGTGTTCCACACAAATGATCATGAGATCAATCATCCTCATCCAATGAGCAAAGTTAACGTATGTACCAAATCTATCCGGATTCACTAATCCCCAATTTAGTAATCCAACGATTGGGAACTATTTTAGTTTTAAGCTTTCTAAGAATTTAGATCTCATTATAATGATCATCATCATTATTCTAAAAGCATTGCTTAAAACTATGGGTTTATCACATATTATAAAACAGCATCATATAGATAATTAAAAGCATTTAATAAATTAATTATTTTTATTAATAAATGAATAAGATTGTTACAAAGTATATGCTTTATCATCAAACATGATTGGCTTGCATGCATACTACTTTCAATCTCCCACTTGCACTAAAGCCAATCCTCATGGTATCTCATACTCTTCTTCTCTAAGTGACGATTATCCTGTTGTTGGATAAGCTTCAGTAAATGGATATGTAATGTTGTTCTTGAGAGTCCACTATCTCTATAGTGATTTCTCATCTTTCAATGATTCTTATAATCAAATGAAAGTGCCACAACACATGTTTAGATCCAAGATGAGACTTAGGAACTATTCCTAGTTCTATAATGAACTTATCATCCAAACAATCAACTTGTAGCTTCATTTACAGCTATATACTTTGTCTTTATCACTAAATCAATAACTCTTTGCTATTTTGAACCTTTCCAATTCACTGCACCACTGTTCAAGGTAACACTTTACCATAAAGTGGATTTTCTGTCGTCTTGGTCTATCTGAAAAACTTGAGTCTGTTAAGCCCTCTAGTTTTAATTCAGACCCACCATGTATGATCACATCCTTAGTGTCGATTAAGAACTTTAAGATGTTTTCCACTGTCTCACAGTGAACTTCTCCAGAATATGACTTATCAACATCAGGTCTCGTACATTTTATTGCATACATGATAGTTACTCATGCGATCTCTCTTTTTGGAGTCTATGGGGACTATTAAGATAGATACACTCCATGGCTCATCAACATGAGACATCTATTGGAGTTTGCCATGCTAAACGACTTTAGTATCAAATGAATATACGTTCCTTGGGTTAAGCCGAGCATCCTTTTAAATCTATCTATATTGATTTGCATCCCCAATTTAGATACTCTTCCCAAATAATTCATGAAGGAATGTTTAGACAACTTTATCTTTACTGATTGTATCATCGGTATGTCACTCATTATCCGTAATATATCAACATATAATACTAGGAATATCACAATGCTCCCACTGACCCTTTTGTACACACTAGGTTTATTCTTGTTTTTGATAAAATCAAACTCTTTTGATTATCTCATCAAAATGAATGTTCCATATTTGAGAAACTTGCTTCAATCCATTTCTCTGAGTGTCTACAACTCTTACCTCATCGTATGTAACTGGATCATCATCTTTTACGATGTGTACCTCATCATCATCATCTATGATGAATCCATACCTCCCAGGTATCTTCGGTACTAATCCAGATTTACGATTCGGTTGTGGTACAATAGGTATATCTACAAGTTACTCTTATTTGACTTATAGTGATTTGTGGTTCTTAAACTCTTCAAGATATATTATCCTCCCACTTGCCCCTTCATTGATAAACACCTTTATCTTAGAAGGCAGCGTGTTTTGCAACAAACACCTTTTGCTAAGTAAGATTATAGAATATAAACCCTAAACTTACTTTAGGATGTCCCACAAATCTGTACATGTCAAATTTTGTCCCAAGCTTATCCTTTGAAGCCGTTTCACATAAGTTGGACAACCCCTTATCTTAACAAACTTAAAATTAGAATCCTCCCCATCCATAACTTTTATGGAGTTTTGGGGCCGGATTTTGAGGTTACCTTTTGTAGATATGCGCACCATTTCTTCTAGACATTATCCCAAAAGGATACTGGAATGTCGGTAAAATCATCGTGGACTGCACCATGTCCAATAAGGTACGATTTTTCCTTTTAGATACATCAATCAATTATTGTGTATCATGAGGCGTCCATTATGAGAAAACCATTTGAGATGATCTAGAAACTTATTGCACAAGTATTTATTCCTTGATCTAATCAAAGAATCTTAATACTTTGCCAATTTATTTCACTTCTGAATTCAATGAACCTTTCAAAGAATTCACAATTATATTTCATCAAATACAAACATTCAACTCTTTGAATGATCATCTTCTCTTTCTTATACTAGTTTATTCAATTTGCAAAATAATTTTTTACATAAGTCATAGTACACAAAATCCATTAAGTAATATTTCATTTATACAAAATATTATTATTATAAATAGAACAACAATTGTTCTTAATTATAATACCAAAGATTTTATTTTCCAACAATAAAATGGAAATAATGTTTCTAACAAGAACTCGGAATACAATAACAACTTATCGACTTAATAGATTTGCCCGTAGGCATTGCTAAACTATAAGTTTCTATGGATAATGCAAAGAACCTTTGCTTCATTTTCCACACATAGATTACTTATCTTTGTTTAGCTTTCTACTTCGCTTGGTCCCTTCATAAATCTATATTTATGATAACCAAAGTCAGATATCCAATACCCAAGTAGAACCTCGACTCAAAGAAAAATTTATTTTAAATCATGAACAAAATAATATTTGTAACCAAACTTCACTAAGCTTCTTCGGTTAGCCTCCGCAAGAAGATGCTTTTCCCGCTTTCTTTCCAAAGGTCCAAAGCTTATTACAAAGGGAAGCAAACTCCTTTGCTATCCATATCAGTTTTGTTCTTATTATCCTTTGTTTTTGCCTTTTCTATTTACCTTCTTAGAATCGTTCTTCTTTTCAGAAGATCCTTTGGCCCCTACCAGTAAGACATGGTCTTTCTTTGTTGGAAAGTGACTCTCAACATTTTTTAACATGTTAAACAAATCAGCGAAGCTGATTTCTAGCTTGTTCATATGAAAAATTCATAACAATTGTGAAAGGAGTCCAGGAATGAGTCCAAGATCAAATCTTGGCTCAACTCTCCATCCATGACAAAACCCATTGTCCTAATTGTTCAATCAAATTGATCATGTTAAGGACTTTTATTTGTACTATAGTGTCAATGGCCATTCTAGATCGGAAGAGCTCCTTAGATATCTACTATCTATCAGTCCTACTTTCCTCAACATCAACTACTTGATGTGCAGGAATATAGTAGGAGCATCTATAGTTTCATGCTGACGCTGAAGCTCATTACTCATGGATGCGAGCATGATGCATTGAGCCAAAAGTGCATCATCATGCCACTTTTTAAAAGTAACAATCTCTTCCTCAGAGGCATTGTCTGCAACCATTGCAGGGATAAGCGTATTAAGGACATAAGATAGCTTTTCAGCCATGAGAACTATTCTCAATTTCCTTAACCAATTCGTTTAATTCGGTCCGGTTAAATAGCATCTACTATGCTTCACAGTGATAGTAATTTAGACATTGTAAAATTCTATAGATGAATTTGTAATTAACAATATTTTAGCATACATTCTTTTATTAATTACCAAATAAATTAGGTCTTGTTTTAAATTGGTATCTCCCACAATTTTCTTCCAACTATATTACCCTCACTTATATAGTTTTGCAAAATCTAATTAAAGATTTGCTAGTGAGAATAAGGATTTTATTTCAAATGTATATAGCCTTGTGGTGACACAACAAACTATATATAAATAAATAGGTAGACAACTCTCACAATTACATCAACTATGCAACTCCTCAGATTTTGCCTCTTAGATTATTTTGATCAAGTGGTGGCACATTCAATCAAAATTATCCAAGTTAAGTCCAACCTAGCACTCCATATATTCAAAAAAGAAAATATCATCCTTGTGGTGACACAACAAAACAATATTGTTCAATTTTCTTTATAAGCATCAAATGTGATAAATTAACATCTTAAATACTTAATACTTGTCTTGTGGTGACACAACAAACTCATATTAAATATTTAATACTCTATTAATTTTATCATGCTAGAAGGCTTACGCTCGATATTCCAAATATCTTTGAACGCTTAGGACTTAATATAAAAAATTGAGGGGTTTGTTATTAATTTGTCTCATCTTGTTAAGCGCCGCATGCATATATATATATATATATATATATATATATATATATATATATATATAAAATACGCGTCATATTAATTAACATGCGAAACATGTTTGTATAATATATAATATAAGCATGCACATATAGAATACTATATTCTACCTGGATTGATTATGGACTTTTATTCTAGTTTGGTTCACTAGAGCCACCAAGTGAACCAAAAGGTCAAACCCTAGGGGTGCAAGAATTAAATTTAAATATATCCATTACATTTAAACTCGGGCTCCATTACAAACGGGTCTTCAAGCGCTCCTTGATCTCCAATTCTTCAAAATTAATTCTAACTATTCCTATTACAAAACTATTTAAAATAAATAGAAACCTTGATCAGCAGTCAATGGGAAGTACATAAGAGGGAGTTAGAATTACATTAAGAAAAAATTAGAGAAGATGAGGTACGCAGACCCCATTTAATAAAACTCATACATTCATGCATCCAACTAAAATAAAATCCAATCACATTGGTCAATAGTCCATAATCAATCTCATTTATTATCATACACATCACCATATGCATCAATAAATAACATTCATCTCATGAGTAATAAACATTCAATATATATATTGATATCATTTAATGGGCAAATTTAGTTAGTATAAAATCTAATTTTGAATTAAAATAAACTCCTTTATTTTAATCCAAATTTAAATCAAAATATAACTATTTTATTTTAATTTATCCAATTTTGAATAAAAAAATTATTTTATTTTAATCAAAATCTTTAATCAAAATAAACTCCTTTAATTTAATTAATTATGGAATTCAATTCCATATAAAAAAATAAAACTCCTTTATTAAAGGAAACACGTTTCTCTGTCCTATTCACAAATAAACTCCTTTTTTTAAGGAAAGATGGATTCACTTTCCTATTCACAAATAAACTCCTTTATTTCGAATAATATGAAATCTTATTTCATATCTAAATAAACTCCTTTATTTAAAGAAACATGAAAACCAATTTCAACTCTAATTAGTTATCATGTAATCCAATTCCAACTCTAATTAGTTAGCATGAAATTTAATTTTAAAATTAAAATAAACCTTTTATTTTAAAATTAAAATAAACCTTTATTTTAAAATTAAAACAAACTTTTATTTTAATTATAAAATTATTAAGAATATATATTACATATATATATATATATATTTAATAATATATTATATATATTTAATACATATTTATATTACCGAAGAAACCAAACCAATCCTTGCTTCTTCAACAAATCCGTGAGTCACTTAAAAGTTTGAATAACCCAAAGCATGAATCTCCTTTTCTTATTAAATAACCACGGATCCTGTAACATGATTATTTATTCGGTAATTCCAGAAATCCAATATACAAGTGGGCACGTGATATCATATATCTCCTGAAGCAACATACAAAAAAAAGGGCTATGCAACAATTGCAGGATTACCGATTTATTTATTTTTTTAAAATTCTATACAACAAAATTATGCCCAATTAAATTATTCTAAACACATATCAATATACATATTAAATCTAAACAATTAATAATTTGCATAAAGGTTTGGCTCTGATGCCACTGTTAGGTTTGTAATATTCAAGAACGCAATCAAATTGCATAAATAAGCGGAAACGTGTAAAAATCAGAGTTTTAAAATTTTACAAACCATATACCCGGATCACCCTTTATGCACAATTATTAATTAAACGAAAAAGAAAGAACAAGAATCATACCTTTGAAGATCCGAGCTTCCTCAGGTACAAGTTCACCTCCAATCCTTTTCGCGTTCAACTTGAATCCACCGGGTTTGGTCCCTTCCTTTGATCAACGTTAGCCACCCAAGTGTTTGGCCTCTAGAGGTGATCCACCAAGAAAGAAAAAGAAATCAAGAAGATGGGTATTTGGCAAAACCCTATTTTTCTATCTCTATAGAAAAGGCGTACTCTCCCAACTATTGGAATTACGTATTCACGTGTTGTGAAAGTGCCAACTCCCCACACCCATAATAAGACTCCTCTTATTTATAGATGTAGGCAACCCTCCTTAACCATTAAGAAATTGAGTTTTATTTAATTAATTAAATTCTTTTAATTAATTAAGCTCTCTAATCTTATTAGGGATAATTAATTAAACTCTTTTAATTAATTTGCCTCCTAATCCTATTAGGATATTTGAGAGTACTTTTATTAATTAATTCTCAAACTCCTTTAGGAATTAAATATTAATAATAGTAATAATAATAATAAGACTCCTCTTATTAATTTATATTTAATATTTCCAAAATATTAAATAATAAATATTAAGCTATTTAATTTATTCTATCACCATAGATTAAATTAAATATACTTAACTTATTATTACGATTATGCCATTAACTTCTTAAATAACTATTTTTCCTTTTATGGTGTGACCCTTTAGGTTCTCAATATTAAACCGGTTGTGAATAAATCAATTAGAACAATTCTAATCTTATTTAAATAAATAAATTAAACTATTAATTTATTTAAATAAATACTATTTATTCTACAATAGAGATAAGCCTCCCTAGCGATCAACGACTTTCCAGATAATATAGATTTCAACATTAATCATAAAGAACCTTTGAGTAAATAGGTACCGTACAATTCAATCCTTCCACCATACAATGTCCCAATTAAATATAAGACATGGAATTACTGTCAAGTCTTATTTTATTTAATTATATGTATTTCGATTCTTAAATGCACAACTCCAAATAATGCAAATTAGAAATTCCTTTCTAATTTCATTCTGCCTTGGCCAAGGACTACTGAGTTGTCATTTATCGAATCACATAGGACATTTCTCTTCTTTTACTAGAAGTGGTAGATTCTTTATTGATCATACATTATCTCCATGTATAACTTATTATACCCAAGCATACCCTTTGATATACCCTAAGGGTCTTAAGGAATAAGTCAAAGTATAACTCATCATACACAAGATACTATGATGATCTCAAGTCCAAGGATCACTTGTACTACTATCACTACAGGAATTCCTATTGACAGACAAGTAAAACTCCATTAGGTATTCCTTAGCGAGCCAATGCTCAAAGAAACTTATTCTCTAATAAGCACCTACATACTTGCTTTAGTGTCTCCACACAAATGATCATGAGATCAATCATCCTCATCCAATGAGCAAGCAACGTATGTACCTATCTATCCGGATTCACTAATCCCCAATTTAGTAATCCAACGATTAAGAACTATTTTAGTTTTAAGCTTTCTAAGAATTTAGATCTCATTATAATGATCATCATCATTATTCTAAAAGTATTGCTTAAAACTATGGGTTTATCACATATTATAAAACAGCATCATGTAGATAATTAAAAGCCTTTAATAAATTAATTATTTTTATTAATAAATGAATAAGATTGTTACAAAGTATATGCTTTATTATCAAACATGATTGACTTGTATGCATACTACTTTCACTTATCACTCTATTACTTGTTGACCGTGTACACTTGCACGTTTGCCTTGATTGTGAAATCAACCAATAAGTTTTTGGCGCCGCTGCCGGGGAACTCTTTATTAATATTAATTCCATATTAGTTATAATCAATTCAGTCTTAATTTAAATGTTACTAAGTTTTCTTCTTATATTTGTAGGAATTCTTTGCGAGTGTATGCACACTAGATCAAGGGCGAAAAAGGAACTTTTTCCTTATACATACTATATTGAAAGGAAGTTCCGACAATTGCAGTCGACTAGTGTAGTGTCACCTGTGGAAGAAGAACTGGCATAATAAGAAATTCTAGTGAACATAGCAGGGAACGACCAGAAATCGCTTAGGAACTATGTCATGCCGAATGTCACGGATATACAGTCGAGTATTAGGAGGCGGACAATCAATGCAAATAGCTTTAAGATCAAACCGAGAACAATTCAGATGCTACAGAATACATGTCAGTTTGGGGGTAGTTCGATAGATGATCCTAATGAGCATATCTTAAGTTTCTTGGAAGTTTGCGACACCTTCAAATTCAAAAATGTATCGGAAGATGCTACAAGGTTGAGGATGTTCCCATTTACCTTGAAAGATAAAGCACGAAGTTGGCTACATTCTTTGCCTCCTGGCTCAATCACAACTTGGGACGACTTAGCTCAAAAATTTCTAGCTATGTTTTTCCCACCAGTGAAGTCGACAAAACTACGGAACGATATTCACACCTTCACACAGTTTGACTCAGAATCGTTATATGAGGCGTGGGAAAGATTTAAGGATATGCTCCGTAAGTGCCCTCACCACGGAATTCTGCAGTGGATGCAGTTAGGGATATTTTGTGATGGTTTGCACGCGTCCACGAGGGCCATTATTGATGCAGCAGCTGGGGGAGCGATCATGTCTAAGAGTTTTGATGAGGCATATCAGCTGTTAGAGACAATTGCCGCCAACAACTATCAGTGGCCCATGATGAGGTCTAACCCTCCGAAAACACCGGGAAAGTTTGACGTAGATGCGATGACAGCATTAGCAGCACAAGTGGCCGCAATAGCTAAGCAAGTGGAAACATGGCGTCCACAATCCACACAGCAGGTAGCAATGGTTTGTGAATTATGTGTTGGGAGTCATGCTACAGATCAATGTGCCATAAATTACGAATCACCGGTTACCGTAGGAGCTATAATCGATCTACCCAACCTTACCCGAATCAAAACGCATATAATCCGGGTTGGAGAAATCATCCGGGGTTTTCATGGAGTAACAATCAGGCTCAAGCTCAAGTGTCGAGACAACAAAACACATCCGGATTTCAAAATCAGACACAACAACCAGTGAAGAAATCAGGTTGGGAGGAAGCCTTGGAAAAATTCATTAGGGCTACTGACAAAAAGAACGAGGAACAAGAAAAAAAATTTAATCAAATGGAGCTGAATATGAAAAGCCAAGGTGCGCCGATCAAGAATCTGGAAAATCAAGTTGGGCAGATAGCACATGCACATAGTAACCGACCACTTGGAACACTTCCGAGTGACACACAGAAAAATTCGAGCAGAGATGAGCATTGTAAGGCTATAACTCTACGAAGTGGAAAGGATTTGCAAGAGACAGTCGTGGATAGGGAAAAGAGGGACAACAAAAAAAGTGAAACAGAGGAAGTTATGGACACCAAAAAATGTGAAGATGAGACCTTAGAGCAGAAAGAACCAGAACCAACCATCACAATGCCTCCCATACTGTATCCGCAGAGGTTTCAGAAATCCAAGTTGGATAAGCAGTTTTCACGATTCTTGGATATTTTAAAAAAATTGCATATCAACATCCCCTTTGCCAAAGCCTTGGAACAAATGCCGAGTTACACCAAGTTTATGAATGAGGTTTTGTTAAGGAAAAGGAAATTGGGTGAGTTCGAAACAGTGGCATTGACCGAAGAATGCAGCCCGATTATTCAGAATAAGTTACCACCGAAGCTTAAGGATCCAGGTTGCTTTAATATACCATGTGAAATTGGAAATTAGTTTTCGGGTCGAGCATTGTGTGATTTGGGGGCCAGTATAAATTTGATGCCATTATCCGTCTACAGCCAGTTTGGACTTCAAGCTCCACAACCGACAAATATCAGTTTGAAGTTGGCGGATCAATCGGTTACATATCCACAAGGTATTATTGAGGATGTTTTAGTTAAAGTGGATAAATTCAACATCCCCGTAGATTTCTTTATCTTGGATTGTGAAGTGGATAGCGAAATCCCAATCATTCTTGGGCGACCATTCTTAGCAACGGGTAGAACATTGATTGATGTGCAAAAAGGAGAATTGACGATGCGAGTTGAAGATCAACAGGTCACCTTTAATGTTTTTAAGCCAATATCTTATTCGAAAGAAAAAGGTTAATGTTTGTGGGTTGATATCATGGAGGAATTGGTTAATCACAAGCTCAGTGGAAATTATTCGGAGGACCCGCTTGAATCCATTTTGCTCGGGATGGACGAAGATGGTATTGAAGATGATGTGGAGTATGTCAAATGGCTAGATACATCATCTGTCTTCCGGAAAACCAATCAATCATTCGACACCCTTGATAGGCCCGAAATGGAAGGTAAAAAGTTCAAACCATCTATAGAAGAGCCACCGGTGTTGGAACTAAAACCGCTACCATCCCATCTGTAGTATGCCTACTTGGGAAAAGATGCTACCCTACCAGTTATTATTTCGATGGAGTTAACTGACACGCAAAAGGAGAAACTGCTACGGGTCCTGCGAGAGTTCAAAATAGCAATTGGGTGGACTATAGCAGATATTAGGGGAATTAGTCCATCATATTGTATGCATAAGATTTTAATGGAAGAGGGGTCAAAACCAACCATTGAGATGCAAAGAAGGCTAAATCCCATTATAAAGGATGTGGTGAAAAAGGAGATCATAAAATGGTTGGATGCCGGCATTATTTACCCAATCTATGATAGTTCATGGGTGAGTCCTATACAGTGTGTACCAAAGAAAGGGGGTATAACAGTGGTGAAGAATGAAGCTAATGAGCTCATCCCTACTAGAATAGTTACAGGATGGAGAGTGTGTATAGACTACCACAAGCTGAATAAAGCCACTCACAAGGATCACTTCCCCTTATCGTTTATTGATCAAATGTTGGATAGGCTAGCGGGATATCAGTTCTACTATCTCTTGGATGGATATTCTAGGTATAATCAAATTGCCATAGCACCGGAGGATTAAGAGAAAACTACATTCACATGCCCCTACGGTACGTTTGCATTCCGACGTATGTCTTTTGGGTTATGTAATGCACCGACAACCTTTCAACGGTGCATAATGGCGATCTTCTCCGATATGGTCGAACAGAATTTGGAGGTATTTATGGATGACTTTTCTGTGTTCGATGATAGCTTTGATTTATGTTTGAAAAATCTGATTTTAGTGTTGAAGCGATGCGTGGAGACTAATCTGGTTCTTAACTGGGAAAAATGTCACTTTATGGTGAAAGAAGGGATTATTTGGGGACATAAGGTTTCTGCAATAGGGTTAGAGGTGGACAAAGCGAAGATTGAGACAATTGAGAAATTACCTCCTCCATCATCTATGAAGGGAATCCGAAACTTCTTGGGACATGCGGGTTTCTATAGACGCTTCATTAAAGATTTCTCCAAAATTTCAAAACCCTTATGTTCCCTGATGGAGAAAGACGTGCCTTTCAAGATGGATCAGTCATGTATCGAGGCATTTGAGGTATTAAAGAAGAAGTTGGTCTCTGCTCCAATTATTGTGGCACCCGATTGGTCTTTACCGTTCGAATTGATGTGTGACGCCAGCGACTACGCAGTTGGAGCAGTATTGGGACAACGTCACGACAAGATTTTTCACATAATCTACTATTCCAGCAAGACGTTGACAGATGCCCAGTTGAACTACACAACCACCGAAAAAGAATTACTTGTAGTTGTGTTTGCCTTCGATAAATTCAAAGCATATCTCATTGGGACCAAGGTAATCATTTATACTGATCATTCTGCCATTAAGTATTTAATTGAGAAGAAGGATGCCAAATCGCGGTTAATACGATGGGTATTTTTGCTGCAAGAATTTGATTTGGAGATCCGGGTTAGAAAAGGTACCGAAAATCAGGTGGCGGATCATCTTTCTCGGTTGGAAAATGAGGAGGTTCAGAATAAAGACAACATAATGATCAATGAGAAATTTCCGGATGAACAACTTCTCCGAGTAATCCCAATATTACCATGGTACACATATTACATGAATTACGTGGTTGTTAAGGTGTTACCACCGGATTTGAACTCATAACAACGAAAGAAATTCCTCCACGACGTGGAGCAATACTATTGGGATGACCCATTTCTATTTAAGGCCTGCGCGGATCAAATGATTAGAATTTGTGTGCCACATGAAGAGATAGACAACATACTGGGTCATTGCCACTCATCAGATTATGGAGGCCGTTATTCCGGTGATCGAACAGCAGCCAAGGTGTTACAATCAGGATTTTTCTGGCCTTTGCTATTCAAGGATGCGTATCTCTATGTGCTGAAGTGTGATCAGTGCCAACGAGTAGGTAATATCTCCAAACGCAATGAAATGCCACTCAACACAATTTTGGAGGTTGAATTATTCGACGTGTGGGGAATATACTTTATGGGACCTTCCTCATCTTCCTTTAATAATCAATATATTCTGTTGGCGATCGATTACGTGTCCAAATGGGTAGAAGCCGCAGCTTTACCCACGAATGATTCCAATGTCGTCCTCCAATTCTAAAAGAAAAACATCTTCACACGATTTGGGATGCCAAGGGCAATAATAAGTGATAAGGGAACTCATTTCTATAATAAGTAGTTTACTAAATTGCTTGTGAAGTATGGGGTTCGTCATAAAATTTCAGCCGCGTATCATCCCCAAACCAATGGTCAAGCGGAGGTCTCGAATAGGGAGGTCAAGCGAATTCTGGAAAAGGTGGTCAATCCGTCATGAAAAGATTGATCTTTGCGTCTTGACAATGCTCTATGGGCATATCGAATAGCATATAAGAATCCGATCGTTATGTCACCTTATTAAATGGTCTACAGAAAAGCGTGTCATCTCCCGATTGAACTAGAACACAGTGCACACTGGGCCATTCAGAAACTTATTTTTGATCTACAAGCAGCTGGCGAGAAAAGGTTACAGCAGTTAAACGAGATGGATGAACTTTGGTTCAATGCTTATGAGAACGCAAAACTCTACAAGGAGAAAGTCAAAGCCTGGCATGATAAGAAAATTCTTGATCAGACATTTGAACCGGGCCAACAAGTATTACTCTTCAACTCATGTTTGCGGTTATTTCCTGGGAAATTGAAATCTCCTTGGTCTGGGCCATTCGTGATTATATCTGTCGCTCCACACGAAAATATCGAAGTCAAGGAACTGAATTCAAAATACAAATTTAAAGTGAACGGTCAACGACTTAAGCATTACTGGAGTGGATCCATCGAACGGCATTCCACGGTCATGTACCTCTCTGACCTAGTGAACATCTAAGGATCAAAGGAAAGTCCGACTGACGACTATAGACAAAGCGCTATGGGGAGGCAACCCCACAAGTTTTAGTATTCTGTGTTAATTCATCTTAATTTTTCTTCATTTTATTTATTTAATTGTGTTCTTTAGCTAATAGTAGATCCTCTTATGCTAACAATCATCTTCAAATTCTGTTTCATCAGGGAAGTCAAAATAGGAACAAAACAAAAAGTTTAAGGAACACGCTAAATACCTTTAGATGCATAAGCAAGCCATTTTCAATTGCCCTCTGATGCGTATATGCAATATTCTCAACAAAGAGTTCTATGTCTTCGTTATTACCAAAGAAGGAACTCAGCGCCCCGGCGCTATAAAGAAGAATCGAAAAACAAAGTCCAGCGCCCCGGCGCTAGCCCTCGATATCAGCTACTGCCAAATAGTGCCCCGACGCTCTAACAAGACCAATTCTCAGCGCCCCAACGCTAAGGATAAGTATCAGACTCCTACTTAAGTTCAACTACACGGTTTCAACTCCAACTATTCCAACTTCTACCCACGTTTCACCTCCTCATCTGGTAACTGAATTTTAACCTTCATATAACTCCCAAAACCAAAACGCAACTCCACATATCACATTGGAATTTCTTTTTGCAAAGAAATTTTCATCTCTCATGATCATCTTCAAAGGTATGTCTTGAATTACATTCAAATTATTGTAAAACAAACCTTGTTAATGGTGTGATTGGTGAGTTAATATTCATCTTGATCTACATTCTCCTACATCTAGAGCAGGATTTTCATTCTTCTAATCTTGAATATCAATTATTGCACATAGATGACTCACTTTTGATTGGAGAATTCATACATTTATGGTTATTGAATGCTAGAGGCATGAATTGTTAGAAAACTAGTGTGATTCAAAGCAATTGGGTTGCCCATAAGGTGTTCGATAAATTGCCTGACTCAATGCTAATGGTTAAATTCGCATATATCTCCATATCCACACACTGTATCTACTTGCCATCGCACCACCAAAATAGTATAGGTCTACTATCACACATATTAATCATTATTGTGGCCGAGTACTTAACCGACTTGATGCATACATGGAGCATTTTGCTTTACATGACAAATATTTTGGGCATATCTCGTGTTTCTTTTGTCAATTATAAAAGTTGAAGAATACATGCGTTTAATCGGTACACTTGTGCGGTTTCATGCTATTATGTGTGATGCCACCCCCAACACTATACTCAACGTACACATATATTATGAAGTTTGGGGTATTATCATGAATGCGGGTATCAAAGCTAATACATGTGTATGTCTTTACGTGTAGAATTTTAAAATGGCTTCCAAGCGTCAACGCGGTGAAGGTTCAGGAACCGCTTTGACTCCACCTCCAAAATTCGACAGCCGCCGTTTTGTCAGTGTCGTGGCTCAAGAATGCTATAACCGCATGGCTACACGCTCATTAGTCCCAGAACGCGGTTTCAGACCTGATCAATCAAAGGATGAGGACTTGGCGGTTATGATAGCCGAGAGGAATTGGTTCACACTCACCGCCCAGCCTGATCCAACCGTGATTACAGTTGTCAAGGAGTTCTACGCCAACGTGCCCAAGAATTTCCACTATGGGGTGTTTGTGAGGGGTAAAACTATTGAAATTGGCGACGAGGACATAAATGGGTGCTATCAACTACCATTAGAGGGACTGAATGACGAGTATGCAAGACTTGTGAGTGATGGGCTGGACTATGAGAAGATAATTCGCGAGCTTTGTCAACCGGGCACCACATGGACATTGCATGAATGGGGTAGCATGACCTTTCCACTATCTAACCTCAGTCTATATGGAAAGGCGTGGTATGCTTTCATTTGTGCTAAACTCATGCCATGCACACATGTGAGCCATGTCACCAAAGAGAGGACTGTTTTGCTATATTCAATCATTCAAGGCCTAAAAATTGATGTTGGCCACCTTATCCAGCAGTCTATTCTCAGAGCGTCATGAGGAGGGACCACAGGAGGTTTACCCCATCCGTCTCTCATTTGCGTCTTGTGTGCTAAGTTTGGGGTCAAATGGAAATCAGACGAGATGATTCAAACGCCTATGCCAGTTTTGAACCATAAGTTGATAAGCAGGTATAAAGTGTGGACAGGTGGGGCAAACCACCCTAGGGGATTGGGTTTCATAATTCCTCAAGTTGAAGCTTCTCAAGATCCACCACCTCAAGCTCCACCTACTTATGGCCCTTCCTCCGCAAATTCGTGGTGTGGTTCCGAAGCGGTCCAAATGCGAAATAGAGGCGAATGGTTTTACAATATTGAATCTCGTAATGTCCGCTCTTCGTAACGTCAAGATGTCATCTACAAATATATGGTCGACCAATTCTATCGCTTCGTAATGCCATGCACGCATCAAGTTAGTTTGTAATATTCATGAACGCAATCAAATTGCATAAATTAGCGGAAACGTGTAAAATCAGAGTTTTAAAAATTTTACAAACCATATACCCGGATCACCCTTTATGCACAATTATTAATTAAACGAAAAAGATGAATAAGAATCATACCCTTGAAGATTCGAGCTTCCTCAGGTACAAGTTAAGCACTTTAAGATGTTTTTCACTGACTCATAGTGAACTTCTCCAGAATATGACTGATCAACATCAGGTCTCATATATTTCATTGCATACATGATAGTCACTCATGCGACCTCTCTTTTCAGGAGTCTGTGGGGACTATTAAGAGAGATACACTCCATAGCTCATCTACATGAGACATCTCTTGAGTTTACCATGCTAAACGACTTTAGCATCAAATGAATATATTCCTCGGGTTAAGTCGAGCATCCTCTTAAATCTATCTATATAGATTTATATCCCCAATTAAGATACTCTTCCAAATCATTCATGGAGGAATGTTTAGACAACTTTATCTTTACTGATTGTAGCATTGGTATGTCATTCCTTATCCATAATATATCAATATATAATACTAGGAATGTCACGATGCTCCCACTGACCCTTTTGTACACACTATGTTCATTCTTATTTTTGATAAAATCAAACTCTTTTGATTGCCTCATCAAAACGAATGTTCCATATTTGAGAAACTTGCTTCAATCCATTTCTCCGAGTGTGTACACAACACTTACCTCATCGTATATAATCGGATCATCATCTTCTATGATGTGTACCTCATCATCATCATCTATGATGAATCCATACCTCCCAAGTATCTTCTATTTTTATTCCGATTCTATTTATTCGGTTGTGGTACAATAGGTTCATCTACGAGTTCCTCTTATTCGACTTATAGTGTTTTGTGGTTCTTGAACTCTTCAAGATCTATTATCCCCCCACTAGCCCCTTCAATGATAAACACATTTATCTTAGAAGGCAGCGTGTTTCGCAATAAACACCTTTTCCTAAACAGGATTATAGAACATATACCCTAAACTTACTTTAGGATGTCCCACAAATCGACACTTGTCAAATCTTGTCCCAAGCTTATCCTTTGAAACCTTTTCACATAAGTTGGACAACCCCTTATCTTAACATACTTAAGATTAGGAATCCTCCCTGTCCATAACTTTTATGGAGTCTTGGGGCCGAATTTTGAGGTTACCTTTTCGTAGATATGCAGCCATTTCTAGGACATGACCCTAGAAGGATACTGGAATGTCGGTAAAATCATTATGGATCGCATCTATGTTCAAATAGGTACGATTTTTCCTTTCGATACATCAATCAATTATTATGTATCGAGAGGCGTCCATTATGAGAAAACCATTTGAGATGATCTAGAAACTTATTGCACAAGTATTCCTTCCTTGATCCGATCAAAGAATCCTAATACTTTGCCAATATATTTCACTTTTGAATTCTTTGAACCTTTCAAATAATTCACACTTGTATTTCAGCAAATACACACATTCAACTCTTTGAATGATCATCTCATTTTCTTATACTAGTTTGTTCAATTTGCAAAATTATTTTTCACGTAAGTCAAGTATACAAAATCCATTAAGTAATCTTTCAGTTCTATACGAAACATTATTATTATAAATAGAACAACAATTGTTCTTAATTATAATACCAAAAATTTTATTGTCAAACAATAAAATGGAAATAATGTTTCTAACAAGAATTGGAATACAATAACAACTTATCGACTTAATAGATTTGCCCAGTAGGCGAGTGCTAAACTATAAGTTTCTATAGCTAATGCAAAGAACCTTTGCTTCATTTTCCACACATAGATTACTTATCTTTGTTTAACTTTCTACTTCCTTGGTCCCTTCATAAATCTATATTTATGATAACCAAAGTCGGTATCCAATACCCAAGTAGAACCTTGACTTAAAGAAAAAATTATTTTAAATCATGAACAAATTTGTATTTGTAACCAAAACTTCACTAAGCTTCTTTGGTTAGCCTCTCGCAAGATGCTTCTTGCGCTTTCTTTCCAAAGGTCCAAAGCTTATTGCAAAGGGAAGCAAGCTCATTTGCTATCCGTATCGCTTTTGTTCTTATTATCCTTTATTTTTGCCTTTATATTTACCTTCTTTGAATCGTTCTTCTTTTCAGAAGATCCTTTGGCCCCTATCAGTAAGACATGGTCTTTCTTGGTTGGAAAGTGACTCTCATCATTTTTCAACACGTTAAGCAAATCAAAGAAAGTCGATATCTAGCTTGTTCATATGAAAAATTCACAACAATTGTGAAAGGAGTCCGGAGTGAGTGCAAGATCAAATCTTGGCTCAACTCTCCATCCATGACAAAACCAAATTGTCTAATTGATCAATCAAATTGATTATGTTAAGAACTTTTTGTCTGTATTATAGTGCCATTGGCCATTCTAGATCTAAGAGCTCCTTATATATTTGATATCTATCGGCCCCATTTTCCTCACCATCAACTACTTGATGTGCAGAATATAGTAGGAGCATCCATAGTTTCATCCGACGTCAAGCTCAAGCACTCATGGATGCGAGCATGATGCATCGAGCCAATCATGCATCATCTCGCCACTTTCTAAAAGTAGCAATCTCTTCCTCGAGGCATTGTTCGCAACTATTGCAGGGATATGCGTATTATGACATAAGATAGCTTTTCAAATATGAGAACTATTCTCAAATTCCTTAACCAATCCGCTTAATTTTGGCCTCGTTAATTTAGCATCTAATATGCTTCGCAAATGATAGTAATTTTAGACATTGTAAAATTTCGTAAATGAATTTGTAATTAACAACATTTTAACATACATTCTTTTATTAATTACCAAAATAAATTAGGTCTTGTTTTAAATTGGCATCTCTCACTATTTTCTTCAAATTATATTACCCTCAATATATATAGTTCGGCAAAATCTAATTAAAGATCTGCTAGTGAGAATAAGGATCCCATTTCAAATGTATAAAGCCTTGTGGTGACACAACAAACTATATATAAATAAATAGGTAGACAACTTTTGTCAATTACATCAACTATGCAACTCCTTTTCTTTTGTCTCTTAGATTATTTTGATCAAGTGGTGGCACATCCGAATCAAAATTATCCAAGTTAAGTCCGACCTAGCACTCCATATATTCAAAAAAGAAAAATATCATCCTTTTGGTGACACAACAAAACAATATTGTTCAATTTTCTTTATAAGCATCAAATGTGATAAATTAACATCTTAAATACTTAATACTTGCCTTGTGGTGACACAACAAACTCATATTAAATATTTAATACTCTATTAATTTTATCATGCTAGAAGGCTTACGCTCATATTCCAAATATCTTTGAACGCTTAGGACTTAATATAAAAAAAATTGAGGGTTTGTTATTAAATTGTCTCATCTTGTTTAGCGCATGCACATATATATATATAAAAATACGCGTATTATATTAATTAACATGCGAAGCATGTTTGCATAATATATAATATATATAGTATAAGCATGCACATATAGAATACTATATTCTACTCTTGGATTGATTATGGACTTTTATTCTAGTTTGGTTCTACTAGAGCCACCAAGTGAACCAAAAGGTCAAACCCTAGGGTGCAAGAAATAATATTTAAATATAACTATTACATTTAAACCCGGGCTCCATTACAAACGGGTCTTCAAGCACTCCTTGCTCCTTGATCTCCAATTCTTTAAAATTAATTCTAACTATTCCAATTACAAAACTATTTAAAATAAATAGAAACCTTGATCAGCAGTCAAGGGGAAGTACATAAGAGGGAGTTAGAATTTACATTAAGAAAAAATTAGAGAAGACAAGGTACGCAGACCCCATTTAATAAAACTCATACATTCATGCATCCAACAAAAATAAAATCCAATCATATTGGTCAATAGTCCATAATCAATCCCATTTATTATCATACACATCACCATATGCATCAATAAATAACATTCATCTCATGAATAATAAACATTCAATATATATATTGATATCATTTAATGGGCAAATTTAGTTAGTATAAAATCTAATTTTGAATCAAAATAAACTTCTTTATTTTAATCCAAATTTAAATCAAAATAAAACTATTTTATTTTAATTTATCTAATTTTGAATAAAATAAACTATTTTATTTTAATCAAAATAAACTCCTTTATTTTAATTAATTATAGAATCCAATTCCATGTAAGAAAAAACTTTTATTAAAGGAAACACGAATTCCTTTCCTATTCACAAATAAACTCCTTTATTTTGAATGATATGAAATCTTATTTCATATTTAAATAAACTACTTTATTTAAGGAAACACGGATTATTTTCCTATTCACAAATAAACTCTTTATTTTGAATAATATGAAATCTTATTTCATATCTAAATAAACTCCTTTATTTAAGGAAAGATGGATTCACTTACCTATTCACAAATAAACTCCTTTATTTTAGGAAACATGGAATCCAATTTCAACTCCAATTAGTTATCATGGAATCTAATTCCAACTCTAATTAGTTAGCATGAAATTCTAATTTTAAAATTAAAATAACCCTTTTTATTTTAAGATTAAAATAAACCTTTTATTTTAAAATTAAAATAAACTTTTATTTTAACTATAAAATTATTAACAATAATATATATATATATAATATTATATTTGTACGGGATCACGTGAGGTGAACTAGCAGGGTATCTGCAAAATATAATACTCCATCCTCCTATTCCCTTGAACAAGCAACCAAGCACGTGAATAATAAAGATTTCTAGATGAATGGTACGTGAATGGAGATAATAAACATGCACGTGAATAATAAACATGCACGTGAATGGTACAGGAGATCTCCAGCTGCTTCATCCACCAACAATATGTATCATGATTCCTTAATAATACCGAAGTAATAAAAACATAGCGAATTCGCGAAAAACATTTTTTTTTCTATACAATAAATTATGCCCAATTAAATTGTTCTAAACACATATCAATATACATATCAAATTTTGAACAATTAATAATTTGCATAAAGGTTTGGCTCTGATGCCACTGTTAGGTTTGTAATATTCATGAACGCAATCAAATTGCATAAATTAGCGGAAACGTGTAAAATCGAGTTTTAAAATTTTACAAACCATATACCCTGATCACCCTTTATGCACAATTATTAATTAAACGAAAAAGATGAATAAGAATCATACCCTTGAAGATTCGAGCTTCCTGCACAAGTTCACCTCCAATCCTTTTTTGCTCAACTTGAATCCACCGGGTTTGGTTCCTTCCTTTGATCAACGTTAGCCACCCAAATGTTTGGCCTCTGAGAGGTGATCCACCAAGGAAAAAGAATTTTCAAGAAGAAGGGGTATTGGCTCAAACCCTAGTTTTTCCTATCTGTATAGAAAAAAGCGTACTCTCCCAACTGTTGGAATTATTACGTATATTTTGATATCTGATATAAGACTCATCTTATAAAAATATCAGGTAACCTTATTTAATAAAATAAGATATTATTTAATTAAACTCTTTTAATTAAATGGGCTCCTAATCTTATTAGGGATAATTAATTAAACTCATTTAACTAATTTTCCTCCTAATCCTATTAGGAATAAATGAGAGTACTTATATTAAATTAATTTCTAAACTCTTTAGAAATTAAAATAATAATAATTGTAATAATATTAATAAGACTCCTCTTATTAATTTATATTTAATATTTCTAAAATATTAAATAATAATATTAAGCTATTTAATTTATTCTATCACCATAGATTAAATTAAATATACATAACATATTATTACGATTATGCCATTAACTTCTTAAATAATTATTCTTCCTTTTATGGTGTGACCCTTTAGGTTCTATATATTAAACCTAACAGTTGTGAATAAATCAATTAGAATAATTCTAATCTTATTTAAATAAATAAATTAAATAATTAATTTATTTAAATAAATAATATTTATTCTACAATAGTGATAAGCCTCCCTAACGATCAACGACTTTCCGAGATAATATAGATTTCAACATTAATCATAAAAGAACCTTTGAGTAAATAGTTACCGCATAATTCAATCCTTCCACCATACAATGTCCCAATTAAATATAAGACGTGGAATTATCATCAAGTCTTATTTTATTTAATTATATGTATTTCGATCCTTAAATGCACAACTCAAATAATGCAAATTAGAAACTCCTTTCTAATTTCATTCGCCTTGCCAAGGACTCACTGGAGTTTGTCATTTATCGAATCACATAAGACATTTCTCTTTTTTATTAGAAGTGGTAGATTCTTTATCGATCATATATTATCTCTACGTACAACTTGTTATACCCAAGCATACCCTTTGATATACCCTAAGGGTCTTAAGGAATAAGTCAAAGTATAACTCATCATACACAAGATACTATGATGATCTCAAGTCCAAGGATCACTTGTACTACTATCACTATAGGAATTCCTATCGACAGCAAGTAAAACTCCATTAGGTATTCCTTTGCGAGCCACGCTCAAAGTGAACTTATTCTCTAATAAGCACCTACATACTTGCTTTAGTGTTCCACACAAATGATCATGAGATCAATCATCCTCATCCAATGAGCAAGCAACGTATGTACCAATCTATCTCGGATTCACTAATCCCCAATTTAGTAATCCAATGATTGGGAACTATTTTAGTTTTAAGCTTTCTAAGAATTTAGATCTCATTAGAGTGATCATCATCATTATTCTAAAAGCATTGCTTAAAACTATGGGTTTATCACATATTATAAAACAGCATCATGTAGATAATTAAAAGCCTTTAATAAATTAAGACTTTTTATTAATAAATGAATAAGATTGTTACAAAGTATATGCTTTATCATCAAACATGATTGGCTTGTGTGCATACTATTTTCACGCCTAACCTGCATTCTTGGCACTCTTAGCCAGCCCCACGTCGCCTGCTCTCACTGTGTTTCCCTTCCGATCAAGAGATGAAGCGAGGATGAGGATGCTCCACCTGAGGAATAAGCTCATCAGGGAAGTCCTCTATTTTATATTGTTTTATCTTTCGCATGAGGACATTGCTCTTGTTAAGTTTGGGGGTAGTTAATTTTTATTTTGAATTATTAGATTGTTAATGGTTTTAATTTGGATTTTTATTGTGATTAAGTGTTGCATTTTAGGATTGCATGTTAATTCCAGCCTTTGATAGTACGTATGTTTGGGAGCAATGATGAAATTAAAATTGCATGAACAAGTCTAGTAAGGATTGTTCAGTCAGTGATATAATTTTCTTGACATGATTTAAATATTTATCTGCTTGACACTGATATTATAAGGATAACACGTTTTGAAAAATGACCATGTTGGCTATGATAGTTTAAATGGATAGATAATAGAGTTCTAAAGGATGAATGCTAGTGAAATGAAGGAATAATTTGAATAGCTAGTGAAGGCTGAATTCAGACATAAACTCAAGTTTGGGGGGAAAATATTTGGAGTATATAAGCTTTAAAATATATATATATATATATATATATATATATATATAATAAACACCGTGGCATGCTTATCTAGTTTTGTGGCCTTTGTTACTTGATTAAGTAAGCCCGAGGGGATTGTCTCTACACCTAGCGCCCTAAGGTCTTAATGGCTTGGGAGTCGTTGGTCGAAAGCTCGTTAAGGTAACACTAAAAAGCCTAAGAGAATAAGACAATGCATAGTCATGAGAAAAAAAAGGGAGAAAAAATATAATAAAGTGGGAAAAGTACAAAAAACCCATATATAAAAAAAAGCATAAGTATTCCTTTTTGACCCCTGGACTTTGGTGATTGTTTGATTTCAGTTGAATCAAGTGTATTTGATGAGTTCTCAAGTTTATTCTATATGATGTCTTCAAAGAAAGCTATTATCTTTCTTATTTTTGCTCGTTATTGGTTAGCATGGTTGTTGAACACACACTCACAATATCAATAATAACAGATTTAGATTTGTTGATTGTTGGGGTATTATTGATCTATTTTAACATGATGTATTAGCATGTTTATGTGATTTTTCCGAGGCCCATGAATATATATGTGCTATTGATTCTTGGAATTAAGGACATATAGATAGTTTACATTTAAATGGTTGTTTAGTTATTTTTGTGTCTTGTGTTTTGTTGCTTGAGGACATGCAACGATTTAAGTTTGGGGGTATTTGATGATTGGGTTAGATACCCATGAATTGGATATATTTGGGCTTAATATATTGTATTCTCAAGGTATTTAGATTCATTTTTACTGTGTTTATGTGTAGCTATGCAGATTTGGGAGTTATAGGGACAGATTGGGAGAGTTTGAGCTGAAAAGGGCATAATAGTAATTTTCTGCACCCCAAAGACCGGGAGCTATACTCAAGATTAATCCCAAAGCTAGGGGCGCCGGGCCGGAAGTCATTGACCAGACGCTGCGTTGACTTTTTGCTTTGATCGCATAAATGGAGGTTGTTTTGAAGCCAATTTGGATTTGGATTGCTAGAGTTGGGATGAGTGGAGTATATAAGGTTTATTTACATTGTATTAGGAAACTAATCTACACAATTGGAGATTGATCAAGGAGGCAAGAGGAGAATTTGAAGGATTCTACTTGGAGTTTTTCTTCTTCTTCATTCTTTTAATTTGTGTAATTCTTTAAGGATGATTTACAAAAGATTGTTGGTTTTAATTTTTGCTATGAACTAATTTCTTTAATTAAGATTCCAATTGAACCTTTTATGGCTATGAATTAATTATTTGATTTATTCTGATTATTTATGTTGAAGTGAATTGTTCATCTTGTTTTGTGCTGATTGATTAATTATCTGGCCAATAATTACCTTGTTACTCTAGAAGGAATTGAAAGAGGAATTCTAGGGTTAGAACTGGGCATGGTGACATGTGACTTAGTTATTTGCAAAGTGAATAATTAGGTTTGTGAATTGAATGGAAATATCTGTTCACCGCATGTAACACATAAGGAATTGGGATTGAAAAGAGTTTAATTCAATTGTTTTGCATAGGAATATAGCAAGATTAATCTGAATTAAATAGAAGGCAATTGATCACATGGAAAAGGACTTTTGGCATTTGAGAATTCATGTTAACAATTTAGTAGGCATAAGAATTGGGATAATTGGATAATTGATTTATAGTTCATAATTGGGGTTAATCCTTATTTATCTGAACTCAAACAAATTTTAGTTTTGTTTATTTGCTTTCTTTTAGATTAATTTCTTTTAATTGTTTAATTTAGTTTTCTTTATTAGAAAAATCACAGTTTATGGTTATTTAAATAAAATTGAATTGATATAGTGCTAGTAGTTGGAATTTATTAATTAGAATTCTCTGTGGGATCGACACTCTATCTTATCACTCTATTACTTGTTGACCATGTACACGTGCACGTTTGCCTTGATTGTGAAATCTACCAACAATAGATCTATGCTAATTGTATCAGCTAGATCAAGCATGTCTAAATTCGTTAAATCAAATGTGTTTTTAAAGCTATTTTTATTAAATTGATACGGTAAGAACTCTTGGCTGAGAAAAGGACGAATTTGATTAAAGCATGATATCAATGCTGGATTATTAAGTGTTTATGCATAAATCATGGGGTATAAAAGGTTGATCCCCTTTATTACCAAAACTTATTAAAAGGTCTAGTTTAAATGATGAGAACCTTGGAAAATGTTCATGGTTATTTCAAACCACTCAGTACCTGTTATTCAATTAGTAAAATATTCAGTTGTTCACTATTAATTCATGTTCCTTCACAAGTTTATACTGTTGTTAAACATTGAAAGGGAAACTTCTTTCTAATCATAATATATCTCCCTTGTGTATAAACTTGCTAAGCAAATTAGTTACTTACCCTTGCTATATCATGACATTTATTTCAGTTAAGGCAGAAACGTCCAAAGGGGACAAAGGAAAAGGGAAGGTTCAAAAGTAGATGTTTGAGAAGGCTTATGTACTAGTTTATTTTAAATGTTATTTGGTTATGTAAAATCTTTATAGTATTAAGAGTACGTTTTAAGTTAAGGTTAAACAACTTTGGGACTATGATTGTAAGACTTTATTACTATTATGATAAACAATGTATTTTTATTCTTCCGCATTAGTTAGTAAGTATGTTTGTTGTTGAGTATCGTGAACACCGAATTCGAGGTTAGGAAACCCGAATTTGGGGTGTTATGCGCTACTATGATTAGGTCTAAATCTATACTCCATCTCTCGAGTTCATATGGATTATCAAGTAATTGGTGATCAAGCAATTCATTAATTAAGCATAAACCATAGTAGACAAATCTGGAAATAGTCTCAATGAATTAATATAGAAGCATGTCAATCTTTGTTATAAAAAAAGATCCATCGTAGACTTAAATAGAAAATTAGTTCAACATAATCGAATAGCAACCAAAATCCACATAAAGAGTAACATCCTGAATACAAGATTAACGATGAAGGAAGAGAATAAAATCTATAATTATGAAGTGCTTCTCTTCCTCACGTTCGCCTTGTGTTCGATGTGATGGCCTCTCTCTCCACTCTCCAATCCGTCATGTCAAACTAGGTCTTCCTCCTAATCACGATGAATAATATTTTGCTATAAAGTCGACTCTACCCCTGTATAAGCCTCCTCTGTCTTACCAAAACGCATCCCAAATCTTCGCCCAAAAATCTCCAAAATCATATTTGAACAAGGAAACTTTAAGTCGTCTGTCGCGTATTTCACCCCGGTAAAGTTTTTCTCTTAGATTTCTCACCTCGGTGAACATGCGCCCTAGCGCGTATTTAGAGCATGAAATCTGCACCCCAGCGAACATGTTCACTTTAGGCTGACTTTTCTCATTTTGTCTTAATTTCCCTATTCTCATACACACACTCTATCCCTTCACAAAAATAACAAAAATAAGTAAAATGCTCCTACAAATACCTAAAGAAGCAAAGACTTAGATTTGAAAAGTAACCGATTCGCAGGTATGAAACCCACTCAACACCCTCCTTCCATGGTTAGTAAAAGAAAGGCAAAATTTTGAGTGTCTACAACACTGATCCTTAAATACAAACCACTCCAAGTTTTGTAATTAACTTCTTTATCCAAATAGCCTTCACAAGAGTTTATGATTAGTTTACCCATGATAACTTCGTTCGGGTTCCTTGCTTTTTGGAAAGTTACGAAAAATGCTCTCACTTAAACTACCGACTTTGACTTCTCCGGGACAGCCTTTGGTGTCATTATTACCGCTGGACTTGACTTTGCTATAGGGCATATTCCACCTTCAACTACTTCGTCGTACTCCTGATCCATGATCTGAATCATTAATCTTCGATCCATATCAATTTGGGGTTGACCGCTCTATACATGGTAATTCAAAACTCGATGTTGAGTTCTCCCAATTGTTGTCCAAAAAGAGAAATACATATCATCTATTTTAGCCTTCTTGGATTAGACTTCTCTTTCTACAATATCAACATGTCATGCGGCTTTTACCCATGCATCCTCCATTCTCACTCGTTCAGGTGTTTCTTCTTTCAGATGATCTTTGACATTTGCATTCTTAGATTTTAGCTCTATTATCATATACTCTGCCAAAGAGAGCTTCTGTTCAAGCATCGCATATCGGGTAGCAAAATCTTGAATTGTTGTATCCCTTTGTTCCACGACCGCCTGTCATTCCCACCCTGCTCTTCTTGTTGGGATTTCGACACATAAAACACAGCAAAATTTAAAATTTCAAAGACAATTCTGAAACCCTAAAACAGGATCCATGCGAAAACATATTAATTCAGTGGTTAGGATTTTATACCGATTATAGAATATTCTAAAACGGCTTCGAATCTACAACGCAATCCAACGGAACTGCGTCTCTACAGTATCTACACGAACGCCCCGCGAATCGTCACACGATCTGCAGTAAAAGGAGACGCGGTACTAGCCACCAAGGATAAGGATTTTTGAAACTTTTCATCTCTAGTCTCTCTCTAAGAGCGGTTAGGGTTTTTAGGTTTATGATACTCTCTACAAAATGGCTGATATATCGTATATATAGCAGTCCAAAAGAATTAATCAAAACCTAATTCAATTATAAAATCTAAAATATATTATATCTTAATTAAGTCTTACTTAATTAATAAACATATATACAAATTATCTTATTAATTTAAATTCGTAATTTAAATACTATCAATCATGTTGACATATTTAAATCCTTACAATTTAAATTAATTCCCTTTAAATTTTGTTCTAAGTGTGTGACCCTATAGGTTATTATTATGTTAGCAATAAATTTAAAATCATATTATAAAATTATAAACAGTGAATGGCATCTAGTAATGCATCACTGCTACCCAAGTAATAATAAGATCGATGATTCGATGCAACCTTTTCGTGACCAATGTTTCAATGTAATTTAATCCTTTTAACCTTACATCCTAGATTAAACTCTAGTCATGGAATGTGTCATACTTGTTGCCTCCTTTCTAGTCTAACCAAAAGGACTCTAACTCATGCAAGCATACATAGGTCAACAAGTAGTACAGAGTAAGAAAAGTATCGATTCACGTAGAAAGGTGTTAAATCTAAATTATCATGCATCAACTATATAACTATTTTTATATTCTTAAACGATCAACTCACAATTATATTTAACTTTAAATTAATTCATGAAATAACAATTATAATTATTAAAATTATGTAATCAAATTGGAGAAGAATGAGATTCTAATTTCATTTAATATTTCATCTAAACTACAACCATCATGTAATGTTTAATTATTTAACATGGAAAACTAGTCAAGAGCACAATATTGGACATAACCATTTTTCAATGTGTAAGACCCCAACTTTTATGAATAAAAATGAATTTTCTATAAATATCATTTTTGAATATTATGGAATAAATTTGATATAATGTTATAGTTGTGGGTAATATTTATAAATTTTGCAAAGTACGCAAGTTGTTATATAATATTCGATTGGTCAGGGAATATTCGTGCACTGAGACAATCATTGGTGGACCCTACACAATTAATTATCATTTGATGAGAAAATGACAAAAATATTTTTATGAAAAGAACGGCGGAAGTTTTACCGTTGATACCGTTGAACTACTCGGTAGTAAAAGTACAGTCATACGCATGGTTGCATAGTAGCACACGGTATTGATTATTAATGCTTATGTGAGAAGTCACTCAGTTTGATTCAATTATTGTCGATATTTTATATGTTATTAAATCAATAATTGAGATGATGAAGTTGTTAATATTATTATTTGCATTATTAACGATGTCTAGAAGTTCTGCCAAGGAGAGGTTTGGTCACCTAATTATGCGTCAATAGGGAGAAATCTTTATTGGAAAGCCCCCTCTTTCCTGGGAACGACCTGGTCGATTAATAGTGTGAATAATAATAATAATGATGACGTTTTGTTTTATTCGTATTATTAACGTAATAAAATGTAAAAACTTTTTTATATAAAAATGTAATACTTTTATAAAGTTATTCGCTTTTATTAGCTAATAGTAAAATCTTTTTATATAAAAATGTAATACTTTTATAAAGTTATCTGCTTTATTAGACAATAATTAGAATATATTATATTTTATTATGCATAGTGTTTGCATAGTGCTTGCATAGTGTTGTTTGCATAGAAAAATCTTTTTTAAAGTTATTCGCTTTATTAGATTATACATAGAATATATTATATTTTATTTAAAAGATTTTGCTTTAAATATGGACCGTCCGATTAAAGTAAATTAATCTGGACCGTTCATGGATTGGTTACTATTCGTTCTATTCTTCTATAAATAGAAGCTCATTCCTTCATTATTTCTTACGAATTCACTGAAACTCTAGAGAGAGAGACTATAGAGAGAAAAAAGAAAAGTATTCTGCTACTTCACTACTCCGATATCAAGTTGCTTTACGTCGGACCTGGTTCCGTCTTTATTATTCTGTTCGAACATCTTGTTGGTGTGAATTTCACCTGACCCAGTTCTGCCGTTTAGTATTCTATTGGAATAACCTGTCTATGCGAAGTACCGCATTCATGGTGATTTCTGTTGTATTCTATTCTTTATTATTCTATTGGAATATCCTGTCGGTGCGTATTACGCCTGACCTTGTTCCGTTATTTATTATTCTGATGGAATAACCTGTCTATGAGAAGTACCACATGCATGGTGATTTCTTTTGTTATTCCATTCTTTATTATACTCAGTTGGTTAAAGTTTTAACTTCTACACTCCATGAAATTAGTGGAATATTCTTGATATTTGCGCTTCATCCAATATCTTTTCATGGAAATATTCTTCTGAGCATTCTTGAATTTTACTTTACAAAGAAGTATCATGTTGACAATTTGGTCGTTATTAGTTCCTGAATAAATTAATTCTTGAAATTGTTTTATTGAATTCTTCTATCATTGTCATCATCCTCATGTTTATATTATTTTTGAAAGTCATCTGTGGCCTGTAGTGCATAGATGGACTTGGTATGATTATGACTAAGGATTATTCGTTGTAATCATGACCGTAATGTTACAAATGATGTGGTAAAAGTCCTCATTGGCCCGAAGTGCATTGATGGACAGTTGTTGGCATGATTATGACCATTGATGAATACACAAATATCCTTGGCCCGTAGTGCATGGATAATTTATGGTCGTGACCCTAATGAATATCCTCGGCAGAAAAGTGATGATGTGGATTATTTATTAAGTCGAGTCTTAGCGATAAAAGTGATGAAAAACCTTTTAAATCATAAAAGATAGTAGATTTTATTCTCTACTTGACTCTTTTAATGGATTGCATGTTCCGCTGCAGTTAAACTGAAAGTAGTATGCACACAAGCCAATCATGTTTGATGATAAAGCATATACTTTGTAACAATCTTATTCATTTATTAATAAAAAGTATTAATTTATTAAAGGCTTTTAATTATCTACATGATGTCGCTTTTTTATAATATGTGATAAACCCATAGTTTTAAGCAATGCTTTTAGAATAATGATGATGATCATTCTAATGAGATCTAAATTCTTAGAAAGCTTAAAACTAAAATAGTTCCCAATCATTGGATTACTAAATCGGGGATTAGTGAATCCGATAGATCGGGTACATACGCTGCTTGCTCATTGATGAGGATGATTGATCTCATGATCATTTGTGTGGAGACACTAAAGCAAGTATGTAGTTGCTTATTAGAGAATAAGTTCACTGAACGTGGCTCGCTAAGGAATACCTAATGGAGTTTTATTGCACACAATAGGAATTCTCAGTAGTGATAGTAGTACAAGTGATCATTGACTTGAGATCATCATAGTATCTCTGTGTATGATGAGTTATACTTTGACTTATTCCTTAAGACCCTTAGGGTATATCAAAGGGTATGCTTGGGTATAATAAGTTGTATATGGAGATAATGTATGATCAATAAAGAATCTACCACTTCTAATAAAAGAAGAGAAATGTCCTATGTGATTCGATAAATGACAACCCAAAGAGTCCTCGGTTATAAGGCGTAATGAAATTAGAAAGGAGTTTCTAATTTGCATTATTTGAGTCAGTGCATTTAAGAGTCGAAATACATATAATTAAATAAAATAAGACTTGACAAAGAATTCCACATGTCTTATATTTAATCGGGACATCAGATGGTGGAAGGATTGAATTGTACGAGAACTATTTACTCAAAGGTTCTTTAATGATTAATGTTGAAATCTATATTATCCGGAAAGTCGCTGATCGCTAGGAGGCTTATCCTTATCAGTAGAATATATATTATTTAAATAAATTAATTGTTTAATTTATTTATTTAAATAAGATTAGAATTGTTCTAATTGATTTATTCACAACCGGTTTAATATGGAGAACCTAAAGGGTCACACCATAAAAGGAAGAATAATTATTTAAGAAGTTAATGGCATAATCGTAATAATATATTTATGTATATTTAATTTAATCTATGGTGATAGAATAAATTAAATAGCTTAATATTTATTATTTAATATTTTAGAAATATTAAATATAAATTAATAAGAGGAGTCTTATTAATATTATTACAATTATTATTATTATTTTAATTTCTAAAAGAGTTTAGAAATTAATTTAATATAAGTACTCTCATTTATTCCTAATTGGATTAGGAAGGAAAATTAGTTAAAGGAGTTTAATTAATTATCCCTAATAAGATTAGGGAGCTTAATTAATTAAAAGAATTTAATTAATTAAATAAATCCCAATTCCTTAATTGTTAAGGTGGGTTGCCCACATCTATAAATAAGAGGAGTCTTATTATGGGTGGAGGGGTTGTTGACTTTTACAACATACATAATAATTCCAATTAGTTGGAGGTACTCCTTTTCTATAGAGATAGAAAACTAGGGTTTGAGCCAAATACCCTTCTTCTTGAATTTTCTTCTTCCTCGGTGGATCACCTCTGAGAGGCCAAACATTTGGGTGGCTAACGCCGATCAAAGGAAGGAACCAAACCCGTGGATTCAAGATTGAACGCGAAAGGATTTGAGGTGAACTTGTACCGAGGAAGCTCGATCTTCAAGGGTATGATTTATTCTTTATCTTTTTCGCTTAATTAATAATTATGCAAAAGGGTGATCCGTATATGGTTTGTAAAATTTTTAAACTCGATTTTACTCGCTTCCGCTAAATTTATGCAATTTGATCATGCAAGTATGAATATTACAAACCTAACAAAGGGCATCGAGCCAAACCTTTATGCTAATTATTAATTGTTTTAATTTGATATATAAATTGATATGTGTTTAGAAATAATTTAATTGGGCATAATTTTATTGTATAAAATTTAAATAAAAAAAAAATACCGAAACATGCATGTGATTTTTTGGCGAATTTTTTTTTTTTATGCATGTATAGACTAAATCGAGGGACCTTTTAATTCACCTAATAAACACAAAAAAAAAAAAATCACGTTATTCTCTCGAAATCAAGCAAAATATTACGGAATTTTAAAAGTATCAATTGATTTCAACGGAATTTTTGGCGGATTTCCAGTGATTTTTTTAAAAGGATCGAGATGGCATATATAAATATATATATATATATATATTATTTATATTATATATATATATATAAGATATATATATAAATATTAAATTATTATATATATATATATATATATATATATATAATATTTTATATAATAATTTATAATTAAAATAAATTTTAATTTTAATTTTAAAATAAAAGGTTTATTTTAATATTAAAATAAAAGATTTATTTTAATTTTAAAATTAAATTTCATGCTAACTAATTAGAGTTGGAATTGATTCCATGATAACTAATTGGAGTTGAAATTGGATTACATATTTCCTTAAATAAAGGAGTTTATTTAGATATGAAATAAGATTTCATATTATTCAAAATAAAGGAGTTTATTTGTGAATAGGAAAGAATATCCGTGTTTCCTTAAATAAAAGATTTTTTTTTATGAAATAAGATTTCATATTATTCATAATTAATTAAAATAAAAGAGTTTATTTTTTTAATAAAAGATTTTTTTTTTTACATGAATCGATTCCATAATTAATTAAAATAAAGGAGTTTATTTTGATTAAAGATTTTGATTAAAATAAAATAGTTTATTTTATTCAAAATAGGATAAATTAAAATAAAATAGTTTTATTTTGATTTAAATTTGGATTAAAATAAAGGAGTTTATTTTGATTCAAAAAAAAGATTTTATACTAACTAAATTTGCCCATTAAATGATATCAATATATATATTAAATGTTTATTATTCATGAGATGAATGTTATTTATCGATGCATATGGTGATGTGTATGATAATAAATGGATTGATTATGGACTATCAACCAATGTGATTGATTTTATTTTAGTTGGATGCACGAATGTATGGGTTTTATTAAATGGGGTCTCACAGACTGCCTTCTCTAATTTTTTCTTAATGTAAATTCTATCTCCCTCCTATGTATTTCCCTCGATCACGATCAAGGTTTCTATTTATTTTAAAATAGTTTTGTAATAGGAATATTTAGAATTAATTTTGAAGAATTAGAGATCAAGGACAAGAAGCGCCAAAGACCCGCTTGTAATGGAGCCCGGTTTAAATGTAATAGTTATATTTAAATATTATTTCTTGCACCCTGGGGAGCTCAATTTTTGTTCACTTGGTGGCTCTAGTGAACCAAACTAGAATAAAAGTCCATAATCAATCCGTGTAGAATATAGTATTCTATATGTGCATGCTTATACTATATATATATATATATATATGCAAACATGCTTCGCATGTTAATTAATATGACGCGTATTTTATATATATATATACGCGCGCTAAAACAAGATGAGACAAATTAATAACAAACCCCTCAATTTTTTATATTAAGTCCTAAGCGCTCAAAGATATTTGGAATATCGAACGTCGCTTTCTAGCATGATAAAATTAATAGAGTATTAAATATTTAATATGAGTTTGTTGTGTCACCACAAGGCAAGTATTAAGTATTTAAGATGTTAATTTATCACATTTGATGCTTATAAAGAAAATTGAACAATATTGTTTTGTCAGGTCACCACAAGGATGATATTTTTTTTTTTGAATATATGGAGTGCTAGGTCGACTTAACTTGGATAATTTTGATTCGGATGTGCCACCACTTGATCAAAATAATCTAAGAGGCAAAAAGAAAAGGAGTCAGATAGTTGATGTAATCGACAAAAGTTGTCTACCTATTTATTTATATATAGTTTGTTGTGTCACCACAAGGCTATATACATTTGAAATGGGATCCTTATTCTCACTAGCAAATCTTTAATTAGATTTTGCCAACTATATAAGTGAGGGTAATATAGTTTGAAGAAAATAGTGGGAGATACCAATTTAAAACAAGACCTAATTTATTTTGGTAATTAATAAAAGAATGTATGTTAAAATGTTGTTAATTACAAATTCATTTACGTAATTTTACAATGTCTAAAATTACTATCATCTGCGAAGCATATTAGATGCTAAATTAACTGCAATCAATTAAACGGATTGGTTAAGGAATTTGAGAATAGTTCTCATAGTCGAAAAAGCTATCTTATGTCCTTAATACGCCTATCCCCGCAATGGTGGTTGCGCATAATGCCTCCGAGGAAGAGATTGCTACTTTTAGAAAGTGGCAAGATGATGCACAATTGGCTCAATGCATCATGCTCGCATCCACGAGTAACGAGCTTCAAATACAAGATGAAACTATGGATGCTTCTACTATATTCCCGCACATCAAGTAGTCGATGGTGAGGAAAGTAGGACCGATAGATATCGACATCTAAGGAGCTCTTCCGATCTAGAATGGCCAATGGCACTATAAAGATGCATAAAAAGTTCTAAACATAATCAATTTGATTGATCAATTAGACAACTGGTTTTGTCATGGATGGAGAGTTGAGCCAAGATTTGATCTTGCACTCACTCCCTTAACTCTTTCACAATTGTTGTGAATTTTCATATGAACAAGCTAGATATCGCCTTTCACCGATTTGCTTAACATATTGAAAAATGTTGAGAGTCACTTTCCAACCAAGAAAGATCAAGTCTTACCGGTAGGGGCCAAAGGATCTTCCTAAAAGAAGAACGATTCAAAGAAGGTAAATGAAAGGCGTAAACAAAGGATAATAAGAACAAAATCGATACGGATAAAAAAGGAGTTTGCTTCCACCGCAATAAGCCCGACACTAGAAAGAAACTCATGAAGAAGCATCTTGCAGAGGCTAACCAAAGAAGCTTAGTGAAGTTTCTATTATAATACAATTTTGTTCATGATTGAAATAAATTTTTCTTTAAGTCAAGGTTCTACTTGGGTATTGATACCGACTTTGGTTATCATAAATATAGATTTATGAAGGACCAAGGTAGAAGTAAAAGCTAAACAAATATAAGTAATCCTATGTGGGAAATGAAGCAAAGGTTGCACATATTAGCCATAGAAACTTATAGTTTAGCAATGCGCCTACGGCAAATCTATTAAGTCAATAAGTTGTTATCAGATTCCAGCTTCTTGTTAAAAATATTATTTCCATTTTATCATTGGACAATGAAATCTTTGGTATTATAATTAAGAACAATTGTTGTTCTATTTATAATAATAATGTTTTGTATAGAATCGAATATTACTTAATAAATTTTGTATACTGACTTACATGAAAATAATTTTGCATATCGAACAAATTAGTATAAGAAAAGGAGATGATCATTCAAAGAGTCAATGTGTGTATTTGCTAAATACAAGTGTGAATTATTTGAAAGGTTCAAAGAATTCGTAAGTGAAACAAATTGGCAAAGTATTAAGATTCTTTGATTAGATCAAGGAATAAATACTTGTGCAATAAGTTTCTAGATCATCTCAAATGGTTTTCTCATAATGGACACATCCCGATACGCAATAATCGATCGATGTATCCGAAATGAAAAATCGTACCTTGTTGGACATGGTGCGTCCATAATAATGATTTTACCGACATTCCAAAGATCCTTCAGGGATAATGTCCTAGAAATGGTCGTGACATCTCACGAAAAAGGTAACCTCAAAATCCAAATTTTCCAAGACTCCATAAAAGTTATGGATGTGGAGGATTCCTAATCTTAAGTATGTTAAGATAAGGGTTGTCCAACTTATGTGAAAAGGTTTCAAAGGATAAGCTTGGGACAAGATTTGACAAGTGTCGATTTGTGGGACATCCTAAAGTAAGTTTAGGGTATATGTTCTATAATCCTACTTAGCAAAAGGTGTTTGTTATGAACACGCTGCCTTCTAAGATAAAGGTGTTTATCATCAAGGGGCTAGTGGAGGATAATAGATCTTGAAGAGTTCAAGAACCACAAAACACTATAAGTCAAATAAGAGGAACCTCAGAGATGTAACCTATTGTACCACAAATCCTAATCGTAAATCGAATAGTACCAAGATACCTAGAGGTATGGATTCATCATGGATGATGATGATGAGGTACGATCATGTAAGATGATGATCCAGAGTTACATACGATGAGTGAGTTCTAGACACTCGTGAAATTGATTTAAAGGATTCTCAAAATGGAACATTCGTTTGATGAAACAAATCAAAAGAGTTTGATTTTATCAAAAATAAGAATGAACCTAGTACACAAAAGGGTCGCGAGGGAGTCGTGACATTCCTATATGTTGATATACTACTATGATAAGGAATGACATACCAATGCTACAATCAAGAAAGATAAAGTTGTTTAAACATTCCTCCATGAATGATTTGGGAAGAGTATCTTAATCGGGGATAAAAATCTATATAGATAGATTTAAGAGGATGCTCGACTTAACCCAAGGAACGATATTTCATTTGATGCTAAAGTCGCTTAGCATGGCAAACTCCAAGAGATGTCTCATGTCGATGAGCTATGGAGTGTATCTCTTAATAGTCCCCACAGACTCTCGAAAAGAGAGAGATCGCATGAGTGACAATCATGTATGCAATGAAATGTACGAGACCCGATGTCGATCACCATATTATGGAGAAGTTCACTATGAGTCGCTGAAAACATCTCTAAAGTGCTTAACCCAAGACTAAGGATGTGATCATATTCATGGTGGGTCTAAATTAAAACTAGAGGGCTTAATGCACTCAAGTTTTTCGCATGCACTAAGATGATGTAAAAAATCCACTTTAAGGTAAAGCGTTACCTCGAATCAAGGTGCGTTGAATCGAAAGGTTCCAAACAAAGAAAGAGTTGTTGGTTTAGTGATAAAGACAAAGTAAATAGCTATAAATGAAGCTCGCAAGTTGATTGTTTGATTAAAAGTTCATTACGTAACTAGAATAGTTCCTAAGTCTCATCTTGGATCTAAACATGTGTCAGTGGCACTTTCATTTGATTATTGAATCATCAAAGATGGGAAATCACTATAGAGATAGTGGACTCTCAAGAACAACATTACATATCCATTAACTAAAGCTTATCCAACAAAGCAGGATAATCGCCACTTAGAGAAGAAGAGTATAAGATACCATGACGATTGGGTTTTAGTGCAAGTGGGAGATTGAAAGTAATATGCACACAAGCCAATCATGTTTGATGATAAAGCATATACTTTGTAACAATCTTATTCATTTATTAATAAAAAGTATTAATTTATTAAAGGCTTTTAATTATCTACATGATGTCGCTTTTATAATATGTGATAAACCCATAGTTTTAAGCAATGCTTTTAGAATAATGATGATGATCATTCTAATGAGATCTAAATTCTGTAAAGCTTAAAACTAAAATAGTTCCCAATCATTGATTACTAAATTGGGGATTAGTGAATCCGATAGATTGGTACATACGCTGCTTGCTCATCGATGAGGATGATTGATCTCACGATCATTTGTGTGGAGACACTAAAGCAAGTATGTAGGTGCTTATTAGAGAATAAGTTCACCGAACGTGGCTCGCTAAGGAATACCTAATGGAGTTTTATTTGCACCACAATAGGAATTCTCAGAGTGATAGTAGTAGACAAGTGATCCTTGACTTGAGATCATCATAGTATCTCTGTGTATGATGAGTTATACTTTGACTTATTCCTTAAGACCCTTAGGGTATATCAAAGGGTATGCTTGGGTATAATAAGTCAGTATACGGAGATAATGTATGATCAATAAAGAATCTACCACTTAATTAAAAGAAGAGAAATGTCCTATGTGATTCGATAAATGACAACCCAAAGAGTCCTCGGTTAAGGTGTAATGAAATTAGAAAGGAGTTTCTAATTTGCATTATTTGAGTCAGGCATTTAAGAGATCGAAATACATATAATTAAATAAAATAAGACTTGACAAAGAATTCCATGTCTTATATTTAATTGGGACATCAGATGGTGGAAGGATTGAATTGTATTTGCAAACTATTTACTCAAAGGTTCTTTAATGATTAATGTTGAAATCTATATTATCTCGAAAAGTCGCTGATCGCTAGGAGGCTTATCCCTATCAGAGAATAAATATTATTTATTTAAATAAATTAATTGTTTAATTTATTTATTTAAATAAGATTAGAATTGTTCTAATTGATTTATTCACAACCTATTAATATGGAGAACCTAAAGGGTCACACCATAAAAGGAAGAATAATTATTTAAGAAGTTAATGGCATAATCGTAATAATATATTATATATATTTAATTTAATCTATGGTGATAGAATAAATTAAATAGCTTAATATTTATTATTTAATATTTTAGAAATATTAAATATAAATTAATAAGAGGAGTCTTATTAATATTATTACAATTATTATTATTTTAATTTCTAAAAGAGTTTAGGAATTAATTTAATATAAGTACTCTCATTTATTCCTAATTGATTAGGAAGGAAAATTAGTTAAAGGAGTTTAATTAATTATCCCTAATAAGATTAGGGAGCTTAATTAATTAAAAGAATTTAATTAATTAAATAAAACCCAATTCCTTAATTGTTAAGGTGGGTTGCCCACATCTATAAATAAGAGGAGTCTTATTATGGGTGGAGGGGTTGTTGACTTTTTCAACATACGTAATAATTCCAATTAGTTGAGAGTACGCCTTTTCTATAGAGATAGAAAACTAGGGTTTAGCCAACCACCCATCTTCTTGAATTTTTCTTCTTCCTCGTGGATCACCCTCTAGAGGCCAAACATTCAAAGTGGCTAACGCCGATCAAAGGAAGGAACCAAACCCGGTGGATTCAAGTTGAACGCGAAAGGATTTGAGGTGAACTTGTACCGAGGAAGCTCGATCTTCAAGGGTATGATTTATTCTTTATCTTTTCGCTTAATTAATAATCCGGGTATATAAAAGGTGATCCGTATATCGGTTTGTAAAATTTTTAAACTCGATTTTACACGCTCGCCCTAAATTTATGCAATTTGATCACAAAGTTAGCCTATCTTCGTCATATTACAAACCTAAATCCAATCGTCTGGATGGCGCTTGATCCTACAACAATTTGACATCGTCTATGTGATGCAAAAGTCTGCCAAAGGTCAAGGAATTACGGAACAACGTCACGCACTCCGCAGGGATTACAAACCCTTAGAAACATACTTCCCCAATGAAGGGGTAATGACAGTTCAACACCAACATCAGTACGATATATGTCAGACGCGGAGAATGTATTTTGATGGAGTCATAATATAGAAGGCTCTGAGCTCGGAGCGCTTTTAATATCCCAGACGGGGAGCAACACCAACAACAACACACAATGAGTATGAAAGGTTGTATCATGGGGCTAAAACTTGCCCATTCAATGGGCATCGTGTGGTTAATTGTCTTTGGGATTCCAATCGGTAATCAAGCAATCCATTGTGAATCTATCAAACCAAAGAATTACATTTACTACTTTACCATCGACAAGTTCTACAAATGGCTTTGAGTTCAAGAAATATCCTTTCTACACATTCCTCGTAATAGGAATGATTTTGCGATGCATTAGCAATGTTGGCCTCCTCGGTTTATATACCGACAAGGAAAAACATGCCAAGATCACGCTTACTCTACAAAAAGCCCCAGCCTATGGGAATTACGTTGAGAAGTATCGATGAACTACCTCCCATCCACCACCCTTGGTATCAAGATATCAAGGAGTATCTCGAGATGGATCTACACCCGCTAGGCGTAGTCTAACCGATAAGAGGCTGATTCATCGACTTCATGGTGAAATTCTACCCGAGCGAGATGTACTCTACAAAAGAGATGCCGGATTAGGTCTCCTCGTATGTCCGGATAAAGACCAAGCTCAAAGACTCATGGATGAGATCCATGGTAGAGTATGTGGCCCTCACATGAGTGGACCCCTACTTGTCAAAAAGATCCTTAGAACGGGCATTATCAAGCTTACACTCAAAGTCGACTATGATGATCACGCCAAGAGGTGCTATCAATTCCAGATTCATGGAATGCTATCCACGCCTCCAAGGAACTCCACAATATGAAGTTCGCCATGGCCCTTCTCAATGCGGGGAATGGACATGATCGGCCCATCGAAGCCCAAAGCCAAGAATGGGCATCGATTCATATTCACTATGATCGACTACTTCACCAAATGGGTAGAAGCGTGATCCTTCCCTGTGGTTACTAAAGAAGTCATCATTGTTTTCATCGTAAATAATGTTGTTTGTCAATATGGACAACCGTAGGTTATTGTGTCGATAATGCTAAGAACCTCAACAATGTAATGATGGAGGAGTTATGCGTAAAATTCCACATCAAACACCTCAACTCCGCCATCTACCGGTCCAAAGATGAATGGTGCTATTGAAGCGCTTAATAAGAACATCAAAAAGATCATGCGTAAAATGTTTGCCAATCACAAAGGATGGTCCGCCTCTTGCCTCTCGACTTTTTATTAGCCTTCTGTAAATTCCATGCGTGCTTTTCCACCGGGCAACCCTACTCATTAGTCTATGGGATGGAAGTAGTGCTCCCATAGAGGTGGAAATGGAATCCTCGTGAGTATCGATGGATGCTCAGCTAGATGAAGACCAATGGGTACAAGATAGGTATCACCAATTGTCTCTAATAGATTTAAAGGAGATCCGCGGCTATCTTCCATGGTCATTATATCAAAGAAAGGATCGCATCGATCCTACAATGTAAAAGTCCGACTACGGCAGCTTCAAACAACACGACTTGGTTTTGAAGAAGATCATCGACAACCAAGATCAATCTAAGGGAAAATTCGCCTCCTAATCGGGAAGGCCCATTTGTTGTCAAGGAGGTATTGATAGGAGGTGCTCTTTATTGCGTGAAATGGATGGCGATGAATTTCCACAAATTATCAACTCTGACACCGTGAAACTGGTACTATGTCCGGGTTACCATCAAACAAACATCCTAGTTTTGATCATCAAATCACCATCATTCCGGCTTTGAACCTCTCTTTTCTTATATACTCTTCGCCTCAGCTCGTGGAAACATACACTTCAAAAAAGAATCAAATCACTTCACAAACCTTCACTTCATTTCAAACCTTCCATTTAATTTCAAGCCATCCTCAAGACGGATTTAACTTTTCACAATTTCTTTTCTACGCTATCCTCAAGACGGATCACACTTTTTACACACCGTAGTTTGTCCCCATTATGGGATCAAACTTTCTTCTCCCCGCAAAGATAGCCCTCGTATATGGATTCACGCTTTTTCTTCAAATGCCCAGATTCATCCCGAAGGGTGAACTACATTCACTTTTTTCTTTCTGGATAAGACATTAACTTAAAACGTTAAAGGTGACATTCATTGATCTTTAACTCGTGATCGCCAATTCACCTTTTTGAACGCCAATCAAAGTTCTACCCGTTGCTAAAATGGTCGCCAAGAATGATTGGGATTTCGCTATCCACTTCACAATCCAAGATGAAGAAATCCATGGGAAGATGAATTTATCCACTTTAACTAAAACATCCTCAACCTTGTAGGATCTTCCGATACATTGTTGAATTTGAAGGTGTCGCAAACTTCCAAGAAACTTAAGATATGCTCATTCGGATCATCTATCGATCTACCCCCAAACTGACATGTATTATGTAGCATCTGAATTGTTCCCGGTTTGATCTTGAAGCTATTTGCATTGATTGTCGGCCTCCTAATACTCGACTGTATATCCGTGACATTTGGCATGGCATACCCTAAGCGATTTTTGGTCGTTCCCTGCCAAGTTCACAGGAATTTCTTATTCTGCCAGTTCTTCTTCCACAGGTGACACTACACTAGTCGACTGCAATTTCTGGAATTTCCTTTCAATATCGTTCGTATAAGGAAAAAGTTCCTTTTTCGCCCTTGATCTAGTGTGCATACACTCGCAAAGAATTACTGCAAATACAAGAGGAAAAATGAGTAACATTTAAATTAAGACCGAATTGATTATAAATAATATGGAATTAATATTAATAAAGAGTTCCCCAAGAATTACGCCTAAAAACTTGTTGGTTGATTTCACAATCAAAGCAAACGTGCAAGTGTACACTATCAACAAGTAATAGAGTGATAAGATAGAGTGTCGATCCCATATAGAATTCTAATTAATAAACTCCAACTACTAGCACTATATCAATTCAATTTTATTTAAACAACCATAAATTGTGCTTTTTCAATTAAGAAAACTAAATTAAACAATTAAAAGAGATTAGTCTAAAGAAAGCAAATAAAAAAAACTAAGATTCGATCAATTCGTAAATAATGATTAAGACTCCAATATCCCCAATTATGAACTATAAACCAATTATCCAATTATCCTAATTATTATGCCCACCGAATTGTTAACAGAATTCTCAAGTGCCAAAAGTCCTTTCCAAGTGATCAAGTGCCTCTATTTAATCCACATTAATCTTCGCTATATTCCTATGCAAAACAATTGAATTAAACTCTTTCAATCCCAATTCCTTATATGCTACATGCAAGTGAACATATATTTTCATTCAATTCGTAAACCTAATTATTCACTTTGCAAATAACTAAGTCACATGTCACCATGCCCAGTTCTAACCCTATAATTCCTCTTTCAATTCCTTCTAGAGTAACAAGGTAATTATTGTCCAGATAATTAATCAATAAATGCAAGGCAAGATGAACAATTCACTTCAACATAAATTATTGGAATAAATCAAATAATTAATTCATAGCCATAAAGGTTCAATTGAATCTTAATTAAAGAAATTAGTTCATAACGGAAATTAAAACCAACAATCTTTGAAAAATCATCCTTAATGAATTACACAAATTAAAAGAATAAAAGAAGAAAAAAAAACTCCAAGTGAAAATCTTCAAATTCTCCTCTCGCTTCCTCGATCAATCTCCAATTGTGTAGATTAGTTCCCTACTTCAATGTAAATAAGCCTTATATACTCCACTCATCCTAACTCTAGCAATCCAAATCCAAATCGCTTAAAACAACCTCCAAATGTGCAAATAAAGCAAAAGTCAACGCGTCGTCCCTATTAATCGATTTTCGACCAGTTACCTTGGCTACCGGATTAGTAATCGAGTGGAGTGCCCCAACACCAAGTGCGAAAATTACTATTATGCCCTTTTCAAATTAAATTCCCCTAACTGCTCCTTAATAAAATCCCCAAATCAAGATAAAGAACACATAAACACAAAGAAAATAAATCTATATACCTTGAGAATACAATAAATTAAGTCCAAATATATCCAATTCATGGGTATATAACCCAATCATCAAATAACCCCAAACTTAAATCGTCAGATGTCCTCAAGAAACAAAACACGAGACATAAAAACAACTAAACAACCATGCAAATGCAAACTATCTATATGTCCTTAATTCTAGCAATCCAATAGCACACATATATTCATAGGCCTCAGAAAAATCACATAAACATGCTAATACATCATGTTAAAACAGATTAATAATACCCCAACAATCAACAAATCTAAATATGTTATTACTGATATTGTGAGTGTGTGTTCAACAACCATGCTAACCAATAACGAGCAAAAATAAGAAAGATAATAGCTTTCTTTGAAGACATCATACAATATAAACTTGAGAACTCATCAAATACACTTGATTCAACTGAAATCAAACAATCACCAAAGTCCAGGGGTCAAAAAGGAATACTTATGCTTTTTTTTATACGGGGGCTTTTTGCACTTTTCCCGCTTTATTATATTTTTTCTTTCTTTCTTTCTTCTTTTTTTTTTCCTCATGACTATGCATTGTCTTTATTCCCTTAGGCTTTTCAAAGGTTACCTTAACGAAGCTTTTCACCAACGACTCCCAAGCCATTAAGACCTTAGTATTTAGTGTGAGAGACAATCCCCAAGCTTACTTTACTCAAATAACAAAGGCCACAAAACTAGACAAGCACGCCACTTGTTTATTATATATATATATATATTTCAAAGCTTATATATTCCAAATATTTCCCCCAAACTCAGAGTTTATGTCTAAAATTAGCCTTCACTAGCTATTCAAATTGTTCCTTCATTTCACTAGCATTCATCCTTTAGAACTCTATTATCTATCCATTTAAACTATCATAGCCGACATGGTCATTTTTCAAAATGTTTTATCCTTATAATATCAGTGTCAAACAGCTAAAGATTTAAATCATGTCAAGAAAATCATATGACTGACCTCGCAATCCTTACTAGACTTGTTCATGCAATTTTAATTTCATCATTAGCCCAAACATACGTACTATCAACAGCTGGAATTAACATCAACAGCTGGAATTAACATGCAATCCTAAAATGCAACACTTAATCACAATAAAAATCCAAATTAAAACCATTAACAATCTAATAATTCAAAATAAAAATTAACTACCCCCAAACTTAACAAGAGCAATGTCCTCATGCGAAAGATACAACAATATAAAACAGAGGACTTCCCTGACGAGCTTATTCCTCGGGTGGAGCATCCTCATCCTCGCCATCTCTTGATCGGGGGGGAAACACAGCGTAATCTGGAGCAAAGAGGGAATCAAGCTAAGAGTAATGCCAGGTACAGCTGACGTGCATGGCATTCTCGAGAAGTAAATTGGTCACCATATATTTGTAGATTTACATCTTCGACGCTCGAAGACTTGACATTATGAGATTCAATATTGTAAAACCATCCATCTATTTCGTGCTGGACTGCTTCTGGAACCACATCACGGTGAGCTGCAGAGGAAGGGCCATAAGTAGGTGGAGCTTGCGGTGGTGGAACTCGAGAAACTTCAACTTGGGGAATTATAAACCCAATCCCTAGGGTGGTTTGGCCCCCACCGTCCACACTTTATACCGGCCGATCAACTTGTGGTCCAAAACTGCATAGGCGTCAATCATCTCATCCGATTTCCATTTGACCCCAAACTTAGCACACAAGACGCAAATGAGAGACGGATGGGGTAACCTCCCGTGGTCCCTCCTCGTGACGCCTCGAGAATAGATCACGGATAAGGTGGACAACATCAATTTTAGGCCTCAATGATTGAACATAGCAAACAAATTTCTCTTTGGTGACATGGCTCACATGTGTGCATGGAATGAGTTTAGCGCAAATGAAGGCATCTGCAAAATCATTTACTTGCTATGAAATTCTACCTGAGCGAAGATGCACTCTACAAAAGAGATGCTGGATTAGGTCCCCTTAGATGTCTGGACAAAGACCGAGCTCAGAGACTCATGGATGAGATCCATGGTGGAGTATGTGGCCCTTATATGAGCGGACCCATACTTGTCAAGAAAATCCTCAGAACGGGACGTTATTGGCTTACACTCAAAGCTGACTGTGATGATCATGTCAAGAGGTGCTATCAATGCCAGATTCATGGGAATGCTATCCACGCCCCTCCAAGGGAACTCCACAATATGAGTTCGCCATGGCCCTTCTCAATGTGGGGAATGGACGTGATCGGGCCCCTCGAGCCCAAAACCAGTAATTGACATCGATTCATATTCACCATGATCGACTACTTCACCAAATGGGTAGAAGCAGCCTCCTTCCCCTTGGTTACTAAAGAAGTTATCATTGTTTTCATCAGAAATAATGTTGTTTGTCGATATGGACAACAAGAGGTCATTGTGTCAGACAATGCTAAGAACCTCAACAACAAAATGATGGAGGAGTTATGCAGAAAATTTCACATCAAACATCTCAACTCTGTCATCTACCATCCAAAGATGAATGGTGCTATTGAAGCGGCTAATAAAAACATCAAAAAGATCATGCAGAAAATGTCCGCCAATTACAAAGGATGGCCTGACCTTTTTCCTCTAACTTTATTAGCCTACAAAACTCCCATGCGAACTTACACTGGGGCAACCCCTTACTCATTAGTCTATAGGATGGAAGCAAAGGTTCTCATAGAAGTGGAAATGGAATCCCTCGTAGTATTGATGGATGCTCGCTTAGATGAAGACCAATGGGTACAAGAGATGTATCACCAATTGTCTCTATTAGATGAAAGGCGATCCGCGACTATCTTCCATGGTCAAGAGATCAAAGAAAGGATCGTGCGATCCTACAAATGTAAAAAGTCCAACTACGACAATTCAAACAACATGACTTGGTTTTGAAGAAGATCATTGACACCCAAGATCAATCTAAGGGAAAATTCGCTCCTAACTAGGAAGGCCCATTTGTTGTCAAGGAAGTATTGACAGGAGGTGCTCTCAGATTATAGGAAATGGATGGCGATGAATTTTCATAGCTTATCAACTCGGACAATCGTGAAATGGTACTATGTCTAAAGTTACCATCAAACAAACATCCTGGTTTGGATTATCAAATCACCACCATTTCCTGCTTTGAACCCTTTCCTTTTTGAATACTCTTCTTCCCTCGTGGAAACATACACTTCAAGTCAAGAAATTGGTTTTACTTCATTTCAAACCTTTCATACAATCTCTTGTTATCCCAAGACGGATTTAACCTTTCATAATTTTGCTATCCCAAGACGGATTAAACCTTTCACACCTGCAGTTTATCGTGAAGACGGGATTAAACTTTTCTACTCCTGCAGTTTGTCCTGAGGACGAGATCAAACTTTTTACACACTTGCAGTTTATCCCCATTATGGGATTAAACTTTCTTCTCCCCGCAGTATAGCCTGCACATGGGATTCACACTTTTCTTCGCCTTCAATTCGTCCTGAGGGGTGAACTACGTCGACCTGATCTCCCTGATACCCGGGGGTATGTAGGCAACCATATTCTCTATGGCCCGGTCACAATAAAGAAAAACAACAAAAACATTTCTGCCCTTTCTATACAAAAAATAACAAAAACATTTCTACACTCATCTGCCTTCCGCACTCAGCGTTTAACCTCCTACACTAGGTTTGAACTACGTAGACTTGATCTCCTCTTCAATAGAGACGTAGCGACCATTCATGGTGCAAAATAAACCCTACCAAAACAACATACTTGTCACACTAAGCATCGGATCTACCTTTAATTTACCCCATTTCGCTTGGCTTTGGATCAAAGGGATGGAATTACCCAACCTCTTCTCACAAATAGAAGATTCGGTGACCATCTAAATCATGATCATGCCTCAAAGAGCAATACCAACCCATAAGAGATGGAATTAACTAGGCTTCTCATAAATAGAAGTACTCAAGCGACCATCCGTGGAAAGGTTAATCTCAAAGAGGAAGAAACCACCCTCCTCTCCACTTTTCCATACAGATTCCAAATTCTAAGACACCAAAGATGGTAGGATTTACAGTAAATCAATGATCCGCTCGAGAGATCTCATGACGCCTCAATGTCTATCTACCAAGGATAAGTTCGTAATGCATCAAGATCACAAGGCCCCGGAGAAACAGTAAAATATCGAGCAAGTATCAAGGCATAACTAAAAGGGAAGTGAATCAAAATATATTTCCTCGCCATATATAATTCTCGCTTTGATATATACATCCGTGGCCAGATATGACAAAATGGCTAAACTAGTCTATGTAGAAAATACAAAGCTATCTATAGATCTCAGATACATGCGGACTATCGATCTAACATAGCATCCTCTCTCGAAAACGGAGGTAGCACCGCAAGTTCCTCGCCTAAGGGTATCTACACGAGCTAGTAGATCGAGGCTAACCGCATGGTGGCATAATGCTCATCAATGTAAGCACTCATGCTTAAGAAGACCGACACAATATCCGAGATCTAATCAAGTGTCATTCTCAGAATGGCCACATCCCTAGCAGATAAGGCGCATCCCGCCTCCCAATCAATGCATCCTCGGCCGATCTAGCCTCATCCTCTCTAACAGAAAGCGCTTTCTCTCTCATCAAGAGTCACAACATCGCGGCCCTAGCCCGATCTCTATCATAGGTCATGAGATGTAAGCTCGGCCCAAAATGTCAGGTTGAATACTAAGTAATAAAGGCACTCGGGTGGGAGAATCCATCACAAATGTTGGCAACCCAAAGAACAAATCATCGATGGGAATAATAACCTCCCCATAGCTCCTCATCGTCGTAATCAATCCTCGCACTATGGATACCGCAGCGTCGATGCGCTACCGCTCCATCCATATGAAATACTCGCAGAACAACCCGGACGATCGACAAAAAACTCAATCACTTTCACGATCCCAACAGCATATACAACATGGATCACTCCGCCGATAAATGGTGTGACGTGAAGCTACCGACTCATTGTCCCCTCATAAGGATGAAAATCCTCAAATCCCGTCAAACTCAGAACATCACAAACCCAATGGGTGGTAATAATCATGCCCCTCAATCCAAATAGAGGGAGATAATCCATGCCCGAGCATGAGTAATGAAGTCAGTAGGGTGAACTAAGCCTCGAACAAGGCAATATGGCAAATGGATCCCTAATCCCTTCCGGAAAACCCGACCACGATGCAACATTTGTGCACTCAGAGGTCGAAAGGAGGCTTATATGGCTATCTTATGGGTGAAACAAAACCCCATTAATCTAATGTGCTAATCGGTTCTCAAGTGTGACATAAACCACACGCATACAAGATTTAATCGAAGCTACCTATAAACACTCCTCACGGATAAGTGCAGCATGATGTAATTGACCTCGAGTCTCTCAAGAATGATCATCTGATAATGGTACGACCCTTTCTAAGAGCTCTCACTACCATAATGACGCCGATATCCAAATTTCATCCATGTATCGCGACATGAAGACGATAAACAATATGCAAAGAAGTAGTACATCTACTCGGGTCAAACGCCAATGGTCCTCCGGTGTGGTGAAATCCCTGTAATGCCGTGTATAGCCCCTCGAGAGCCAAACCTCAAAAACAGAAAAACGGATATCACGTGGCTTGGATGTAATCTCGCCCCGACCACTCTACATCTCAATCCGGTGAGGGTCATGAACGCTCGCTCATGTCTCTAATAGCCATATGCACGCAAGGTCTGTCTAGCGGCAGCATCATCAACCGTGCATACTCCTCCATAGTAGGAGTCAATTCCTGGGTCCCAAATCGGAAAACCTGCCTCTCCGATACCCAGAGCTCTAGCATACCCTCTACAAATCTCTGGGGAACCTCGAAATATCAATGTGGTCATAGATGCTACAAAGAATCATCTACGATCACCATGTTCGATGGTGATATACTATCATACCATGAGCGCATACTAGCTACCACCACAAATGGTGGGGTATGATCAATACGGATAACTGTCAAAGAAGGCATCTGTCCGGGCCGTGTCATAAGACCATCCAGGGGTCAATGCTGAATATCTCTGGACATACATACATATGCATAACATAATAACATGCATGATACAATAGATGGCAATATGATATAGGGAATGGAAAACTGTACATACATTCCTAAGTATATCATCATCTAATACATCTCTGTATAGCTAAAATACAGGGAAATGGGGCGAAGCTACCCAACATACAACATAGGCCTATCAAAAAAGATAGCGAGAAATATATCAGAAAAAGTCAAGAGTGTCGATGTCTACATCATCGATCCTGTCCATCTGATGTATCTCCACCTGAGTCACTGGATCTCTATCTACAGGGATGCCAGGCTGATACAAAGGAGGATCTGTGCCAACAAAACCATATGCGTTACCTGAGGGACCAGCGCCAGAGCTGGAAGGATCAAAAGTATCTACCTCTGAAGGATCTCTGCCCAAATGCCGAATGAAAAGATATGACTGGTCCAACTGCCGAGTAAATCTGTCAATCTGTTAATCTGTGTCACATGAGTCGGATCTCTGACACAGGCTAGCCAATCCGTCATCATCACGGATCTTGGAACCATATCCCCCGTAAACAGTGTGGTGCGGGTCTGAGCTCCAATAGTACGAGGGATCCACCAATGCTGAAACATCTCCTGAGAACAGGGGCCCTTTGACAATGTAAAACCGTCAACCCCCATCAATGGGATGTCAATGACGGGTGACTGCGAAACAGGCCAATAACGCCTGGCAGGAGGCAAGATCGGCATACGTATCTCTCCTTTAGTGCTCCTAATAGCACGCTCTCCTAAATAAAGCTCCCATCCTCCATCTGTAAAGAGAGAAATCTCGCGGGTGGAAATGACATACTCTACTCCAATCGGGTACCCATCCTCAAAACTAACTCCCAAATGCTCTCCAGAGTAGGGAATCAATGTGATGACATCTACATCAATAGCTCCAAACAGAAGGCGATAATGAGTGAAACCTCAAAGAATGTGGGACCTCCGCCAATATGGAATGATGCCATCGCCATCCTTGTGGATAGGTGTCTAAACCTAACACGCTCACAGGACGCAAATAAGGAAGCCTCTCATAGGCCCAAAACTGCTAACACAAAGGCAAACATCTATCACACCAACACTCTTCACCTATATACATGGGAAAAGATAAGAGAAACACTCACCAAAGTTAAATGGGTAGAATCCTAACCACGCCTCGGTCAAGCCCTCATGATCGATGCGCATTCCCCGAGGAAGTAGGCAAAGGTGTAGGAACCCCAATCATACTCTCCTATACGGTCCATGTGTCGAGTGGCGCCGATCAAAGCGAAGGACACCGTAGAAGAGTTATCTCACATGGCGCACCCTAATGATCATCGTGAACAATAGCTGAGAGAATGCGATCCCCGACTCTCACATCATCGTATGGGCTCACCAACAACCCACTCATAGCATCTATGCTCAAAGGACTGTCTGAACAGTCCACCCCGCCTCAGCGCCTCACCGAACTCCCAACAAGGATCCGACATTAGAGGGTGATATCCGCCGTCAAAAGCACCGGCCTCCAAACTCCATACCTATGATAAATCGCCAATCCATCGACGCCATCATCACCTCGCAGTCCAAAGAAATGGAGTGATCGAGTTTGGTGAAACCACCGCTAGACAATGCCCCGAGGTAACCCTGTGGACAAAGCGACGGGGCAGAATGGAGAAGAACCTCCCGAATCCCCAACCATGACGCGATCGCTCAGTGTCATCATCATGCACTACCGATACATAGAGTGGATGCTAAACCAGCCTCAAGGTCAGTGAAGCCGGGAACCTACATCAAATGCGGATCAACATCGACTCCTCGACTCCTCATCAATAGAAATAAGGAAGATTAAAGATCTAACTTCATACCTTGTTTGCATACACAGTATCTTCAAGGATGCCTATTCAAGTCACCCGTAAGATCCGGGTTTGCCACTTGAATACCTAGCAATTCCTTATGGGGAACATGAACAACAGGAGCAGGAACCTCGATCGGTGCATCCTCCTCCTCGTCCTCAACATTCGGCACTTCAACCCGAATAAGACGTATCACCACCTTCGCCAAACGACGAGGTTGTCTAACAGAACGACACTGAGGCTCTTCAAAAGTCCTCCTCCATACACCAGAAGCGGTCCTGCGGGAACTACTCGGCTGATCCGGATCCATGATATCTGGACAACAAGTCTCCAAATCACCTCAAAAAGGGTGTGATAATTTCTTACCTGGAGTCTTTTCAAAATGCATTCTATGATTACATGCATGCATGCATTGTTTTAACATAAATCTACAGTAGAGTTAAAAATGCATGACTATCCAATACCTACATTTTGGGGAAATTTTGCCATAGCCCCCATTGTAAATGGGACTATCCACATGCAATAGGCATGACTAGGTGGCCATTTAGTAGCACACATGTACACAGTCATATACATTCTACATGCATTAATCACATCATAGTAAAAATCCATAAGTGTAGTCTAATTACTAGGATTATTTTACTTTTATGCCTTTACTCATTTGTCCTCAGATAGGATAACAAATAATGAAGAAAAGGGGCCAATTTGACTATTTCAAAAGTTAAATTTTTCACATCATTATGTTCAAGATGGTTTCATACTAACATTTACTATGTTGAATATTTTTATCAAGTCATATCAGCATGCATATTCACTACTATGTGTCTAAATGCATTTCATGCGAGAAGTCATTTTCCAACGGACAGAAATTGGAAAAGAATACATGCATGTGTTACCAGGATAGTGAAGAATGCTTGTACGGTGACAGAATATGCAAAAAGTTGTCCGAACTCAGCAGATTTGAAGAAGAGCTCTCGGATCTCCTTCGTCGCGCAACTTGAAAATGACTTATGAAATCAACCAGCCGCCTATACATAGGCACGGTTGGCCGCAGGCTAACCTGTGGCTCTTGTAGGTACACCTATGGCACCCCTACATGGGTCCCACACATCTGGCTCACTCCAGTTAGAGTTACAAAGGAGGTCTCACAAGCTGAAAAGGCCAGATCGGGAATAAAAGTTCTACGCGATTGAGAGGAATAATTTCGAAATCCTCGTCTCGCTTCACAAAGTTAAACTCCCGTCCCTCAAAGGTATTCATCAATGCGGTATATACTATACCAATGAGCTCACTTTCACAAATCATGCTCTCAGAATACCCCACAAAGGTCTCGATGTCATTTGCGTGGTCATAACCCTAAAACCTCCCTTAAATTACAACGCAAAACCACGATATATCAAATCTCCCCGGCGGGGGTTACAATGCCGAAGTTATCAACATCTATGTATCCCCAGCAGGGGCCACAACGCACATCCTTCAAACTACTACGTATCCCCGGTGGGGGTTACAACACAATGCAACCATTGATACACACATCAATGAAGGTCAAGCAGCCATGACGTCATGTTAGCCGACGGCAAGTAAACCCATCGAAGCAACCTTCCCCAGCAAGGGCTACAACATAATGCTACCATTGACACATACATCAATGAAGGTCAAGCAGTCTTGACAATGCATCAAGCAGGGATTTATCTGGTGATACACACATCAGCGAAGATCAGGCAACCCTGATAACAACAAACTGTCATGTGAATTCGGCGTAATGAGGGAATATGTTATACACATCCTCAAACAGATAAAGTTTTATCCCCACGCATCTCTTACACACAAGAGGTACCTCTCATGGAATATAAGCCATTGTCTAGGATTCAAGACTTTGGTGATAGCCCCAACGCCAACATCCTTGAGACTTGGATCGCATGTCCAAGCCATCACCGATTGTCATCCCAACAGATTACTCGACAATCATTCATGCATTCTACATGCATTTGCATCATGTTGTCAGATATAAGATCATGTTTATCTTGCTTGCATTTTAAGTGTCTAGTATTCTTTATCCTATCCATGCCTTGCATTGTATGAATATGATAAAGAGGGGCATCTGTAGACACTCAAAATTTTCTGCGCTCCTATTACTAACATTGCAGGAGGGTAGATTCGTATTTTGGAGATAACCCTGAAAGATAGCTTACATCTATTCCGGATACTACCAGAAGTTTACATCCATTCCGAATACTACTGGAAGTTCAGTTCCAACTCGGAACACAAACCGGGAACTTCGTCTCAAACCCGAAACACACACCGGGAGTGTCATTTCCAATCTCAGAGATAACCCCGAGATATGCAGATCAAAAGACTGGCAACAAACACCGGAGAGGATAGTTCTGTCTCGGCGATAACACCGCGATGCTTAATTCCAGTCCCAGAGACAACACTGGGAGTATCAACCCCATCCTTGGTGATAGCCCCAAGAGATGCCATTGCAGTTCTGGCGATAACCCCGGAAATGCTTATGCAATCAGCTTCAACCACAGACATCCTGTTGAGGCCCACACACCTCGCACTCCGTAGATAACAACGGCAGATAGAACACCCACGATGATGACGTTGAGACATACAAACAAGCAAAGCAATTCAATCTCGATGTAACCTCGAGCAACGCTCGCTTTTTAAAACCGACGATAACCCCGGTGAGGAGTCACAACGTCATATTACCATCTCAACAAGATGATATCACGGCATACCAACAAGTAGTCCAATCTCAGCTGTAACCCTGAGCAACGTCTACTTTCAACTCAAACCGGCGATAACACCGGTGAGGAGTCAAACGTCATCTTGTTCCTTCGACAATGGCACGTCGTCTCAACACTTCATACATACATACATCCAACAATGTCTCACAAGAACCGAAGATTGACAATCCCGAGTGACTATTACGAGTGACAGTACTTTGGATAGAATTTAAAGCTTGAAGACCATGGGCATAAACCCCTCTTCCTGACTTCGTACAACCTCTAATCCATGTCATTGCATAACTCTCGACACAAGCGGTCTGAAGGTTAGATATACCTCATTCGAATGCTCGGATTGAAGTTCTGCAAGTTTGAGCGGATATTATAGTGCATGAGTGCACGTACTACGAGACGACGGGACCCGCGAGGCTCAGATACACCACTGCCACCAAGCAGTATAATCGCCACGGCCAGAGGTGTACCCGCTGCCATCCATCCATCTATATATATAGCCTTGGGGTCAGCCATTTGAGAAGAAGAGGGAGGGAAAAGGCGAGGAAGCCCTGTCCATTTTACTCTGCATACACATCTTTTGAGTGTTTCCTCACTTTTAAACACTAGTTAGCTCACATATAGCTATCTTTTATCCGGTGGAAGCTGAGTGTTTATCCATTTAAAGTCATAGAAGTCTACTTTGGCAACCCACTGTAAGCCTTCTTATATTCTATAAAGCCTTCTTCTCATATTAGCACACACTGTTGTACACGTTGAGAGTCGTGTGAGTGTGTTTTCCAGGACTTCGGTCCGTGGTTTTCATTTCTCTCTGTATATATATACTTATATGTATGTATTTAATTCATATATGGACTAACATTATCGAGTTATGCCTCGATTGAGCCTAGACTTCGATCTGGAGCGTTTAATTGCTTATATATATATATATATATATATATATATATATATATATATATATAAACTGTGGTCGATCATCGATGAGCCCTAATTTTATATCCTATATGCTTAATAGCTTATACATATATATATACTTATATATATAATTGTTGTCAGACATATCTAATGAGCCTGAATTTTATATCCGGTGCGTTTAATCTCTTATATATATATATATATTTACATCTCTGTCAGGCCTGGAGTTCACTTCGTGGCCTTTTACAGCTTTATTTATATTTTCGTCCTGTCTGGAGTTTACTTCGTGGCAGTTGAGCGAGCAAGTGCTAAAGCGTGTTGGGATTTTGCCAATCAAAGAGAATTCACCTATCTGGGCCAGTCTATGGAGGAGATACTTCAAATGTTGATCAATGAAGGAAGAATCACATTCCTTCTCCCTCTAATTAATCCCCGCTCACGGCGGTTCAATCCTAATGAAATGTGTCAATATCATTCACAATCTCGCGGTCACAACACAGAAGAATGCTGGGCACTCTGCCATCTTATTCATAATCTTATCGACAAGTGGTGTCCCTCGCAAATAGCAGAGATGATTACATTGTGCAACTCAAGGGTGGGAATGCATGCCCTACCCAATAGAAGGGATCAGTTGCAGTTATCTTCGAAGTGGATGATGAAACTGTCAATGTATTTCCCATACAACCAATTCAACTCAAAGGAGCTGACAATCCTTTGAAAGTGGTCGCACCAGAGCCAATTCCTTTACCTTGCAGACCACAACATCCTCGTTGTCGCCTTGCACAAAGTTCCATGGAATTATGGAGAAGCTGAAGGATCCATGTCTCATACTACTGCTACAATGTCGAAAGAAAATCCACTGTACCTTCCTCAACGGGTTATCAAACCTACTTGCGAAAGCAAAGGAAATTGCCCATGGAGAAGATTGAAAAATTCTCCGCATTTATGGGTCATAATGAAGCCAAAGTGGTTTTAAGCTTTATGAGAAGCTCCACACCGATTTCAATACTAGATTTTGTTTTCTTTTCTGAGGATCATCAGAAGATCTTGTTGAAGGCTTTAGAAGAAGCCTACTTGCCAAAATCAGTGGATGTAGAAAAATTTCAACATTTGGTTGATCACATTTTCAACAAAGAATGTGATATCCTTCATCGATGACGATATACCTCCGAAGGACCCCATTAGCCATCGCAAGCCATTGCACATCGCAGTGTTGTCTTCTGGGTACATGCTAGCAGGAGTATTGATAGATGGAGGCTCATCTCTAAATATCAGTCCTTATGCCACCTTGGTAAAAATGAATATCAATCTCAAGCGGATCCAAAGAAGCCATACGGTCATCCGAGCTTTTGATGGATCCCAATGAAATGCCGTCGGAAAGATTGAATTGCCAATTAAGATTGGTCCAAATACATTCAATGTATCCTTCCACATCCTCAAGATAGATTCAGGATACAACCGGCTATTGGGGAGACCATGGATACACATGGCTGGAGCTGTTCCATCCACATTACATCAACAATAGTCTAGTCACTGTCAACACTGAGTCGGATTGTCCTGAACAAGGAATTCTACCAATTATCAGCTTCAACTCAGAAGTTGAACCGACCAGTTTCCATACTTTGGAAGTGAGTAACACGCAATACCATTCTATGGGAGCGCCACTTCCCGTACCCAATATTTCTGCCGAGGTTATGTTGGCCACTCAAGAAATGATGTTATTAGGTCATCAACCTGGACAAGGGCTTGGTAAGGATCAACAAGGTATTAAGCACCCTATCCAATTGTCCAGTCAAATTGGAACAAATGCAATAGGGCTATTCTTCAAGTTCCGATCTTTGGAATCCTCATAAGCACGAAAGCAAGTTCCTCAAGCTTCACCGCATTTACGATTTTCTATACCGCTACCTCACGAGTTAATGCAATCTCCAAAGAAAGGTGTAAACCCATGCTGTGGTTATGCTATTTTCGAAACCAGTGCCAATCAAAGCTAAAGAGGTGCTGATTCCTCATCCCGAAGTGGAAGAAAAGGAACGAAAACGTAAACATGACCTTGCCTTGATGATTGCAGGGCATTAGCGTCATTGTTCGTGATGAATATACAAACAGATACACCCTGAGCGATGATTGCCTGGATGTCATGGTTATCATTCGGGAGAAGGAAGACATGGATGATCCTTCCATCACTACAAATCCTTCAGACTTTGCCTCGACAATTGGAGCAAAGACTCCATGCATTGGTCGACGAGGTAAAATGGGCGAAAAAATCCTTTGCCTCCGTAGATAACTTTAATTACTTGCTTTCCTTTACAAAGACTAGCGCTTATTTTATCACGTACATGCTAACACTTTTGTATGATCGAACAGTTGCATATATTAAGTGAAAGCCTCTTTTGTTTCAGGACTCTGAATTTAGATGTGCCTGTCCTTGCTGATGACATGCCTTCTCTCCACAAGGGCTGTAACTTTGATGCAAAGTTGGACTCAGATTTGATGGACATCCAAGAGGACATTGAGACACCTCAAGAGATTAAGGAATGGGTCGCAGACAAACCCAAACCCAATCTTGATCAAACTACTCCTTTCAATCTCAAAACCTTAGACAACCCTAAGCTAATCCAGATTGGTTCAAACCATACAACAACTCAGTGGAATGACATGGTTGCACTGTTAACCCAATTCCAGGATGTGTTTGCATGGTGTCATGAAGACATGGTGGGTTTGTCCACTGACATTATTCTTCATCGCCTTCCCATTAAAGAAGGATTCAAGCCAGTTAGGCAAAAGCTCAGGCGATTGAAACCTGAGTGGAGTTTAAAGGTTAAAGAAGAAATTATGAAACAATTTCAGACTGGCATCATCATGGTGTCTACATATCCGGAGTGGATATCCAACATTGTTCCCGTGCCTAAACCAGGGGAAAAGGTGCGAGTCTGCGTGGATTATCGGGATTTGAACAAAGCTTGCCTTAAAGATTGCTTTCCGTGCCTTTATCCACATTCTTATCGATAATAATCGCTTCAATATGGCATGTACTCCTTTCTTTGATTGCTTTCATGGGGTACCATCAAATTATGGTCGATGAGGAAGATCATGAGAAAACTGCTTTCATCATGCCTTGGGGAACCTTTTGCTACAGACGGTTGTCATTCGGCCTCATCAACGCCGGGGCAACCTATCAGCGAGCTATGACGGCTCTTTTCCACGATTTAATGCACAAGGAGATAGAGATCTACGTGGATGACATCATTGTCAAATCCCAGAAGGAGGATGACCATTTAGACCATCTCACAAAACTTTTCAATAGGTTGCGTTAGTACAACTTGAAGTTGAATCCCGCCAAGTGCACCTTTGGTGTTAAGTCAAGAAAGTTGCTAGGCTTCCTAGTCAGCCACAAAGGGATTGAACTGGATCCTACCAAAATCCAGGCCATCAAGGAAATGCTCATTCCTCAGATAGAGAAGGAAATATGGGGATTTTTGGGAAGGATCAACTTCATTAGCAGATTCATTTCTCAACTCACAGCATCCTGTGAGCGTATCTTCAAATTGTTGAGGAAGAACTCCTCCATGAAATGGAACGATGAATGTCAGAAAGCCTTCCTTACCATTAAAGAGCAACTGATTAACGCTCCTATTTTGGTACCTCCCAGGGATGATGTTCCCATGTTCATGTACCTGTCCATAAATGACAATGCTATAGGTTGAATGCCGGGGCAAAAAGACAATAGAGGCCAAGAACGAGCTATCTATTACCTTAACAAAAGATTCAGCATCAGTGAACACAAGTACACTCTGATCGAGAAGACTTGTTGTGCTTTAGCACGGGCTTCCATGAGGTTATAGCATTACCTCCATGGTCACACAACCCATCTCATATCCCACATGGATCCTCTCAAGTATGTGTGAAGTAAACCCATACTGAATTGTCGACTGTCCATATGGCAGTTGATCCTACAACAATTTGACATCGTCTACGTGACGTAAAAGTCTGTCAAAGGTCAACGAATTGCAGATCAACTGGCCGCCGCACCTGCAGGGGATTACAAACCCTTAGAAACGTACTTTCCTGATGAAGGAGTAATGACAGTTCAATTACAACATCAGTACAATACATGTCGTACGTGGAGAATGTATTTTGATGGAGTTGTTAATAAAGAAGGCTCGAGTCGAGCGCTTTTAATATCCCAGACGGGAGCAGAGATCCTGCTATCACAAATTGTAGTTTGTCAGCACCAACAACATAGCTGAGTATGAAGGCTGTATCATGGGGCTAAAACTTGCCCGTTCAATGGGCATCAGGCAGTTAACTATCTTTGGGGATTCTGAATGGGTAATCAATCAATCCACATGAATCTATCAAACCAAAGAATTGCATTTGCTGCCTTACCATCTACAAGTTTTACAGATGGCTTTGGAGTTTGAGGAAATCTCCTTTCTACACATTCCTCATAATAGGAATGATTTTACGGATGCAGTAGCAATGTTGGCCTCCTTGGTTTATATACCTAATAAGGAAAACATGCCATGCATCACGTTTGCTCTGCAAAAAGCCCCAATCTATGGGAATTACATTGGAGAAGTATCAGATGAGCTACCTCCCATCCACTACCCTTGGTACCAACACCTCAAGGAGTATATGTGAGATGGATCTACATCCGCTGAGGCGAGCCTAACTGAGAACAGGCGGATTCATTGACTTGCTATGAAATTCTACCTGAGCGGAGATGCACTTTACAAAAGAGATGCAGGATTAGGTCTCCTCAGATGTCTGGATGAAGACCAAGCTCAGCAACTCATGAATGAGATCCATAGTGGAGTATACGGCCCTCACATGAGCGGACCCCTACTTGTCAAGAAAATTCTCAGAACGGGACATTATTGGCTCACACTCAAATTTGACTGTGATGATCACGTCAAGAGATGCTATCAATGCCAGATTCATGGGAATGCTATCCACACCCCTACAAGGGAACTCCACAATATAAGTTCGCCATGACCCTTCTCAATGTGGGGAATGGACGTAATCGGGCCCATCGAGCCCAAAGCCAGTCATGGACATCGATTCATATTCACCATGATCAACTACTTCAGCAAATGGGTAGAAACAACTTCCTTCCCCAAGGTTAGTAAAGAAGTTATCATTGCTTTCATCAGAAACAATGTCATCTATCGATATGGACAACCAGAGGTCATTGTGTTAGACAATGCTAAGAACCTCAACAACAAAATGATGGAGGAGTTATGCAGAAAATTCCACATCAAACATCTCAACTACGTCATCTACCGTCCAAAGATGAAGGGTGCTGTTGAAGCGGCTAATAAAAACATCAAAAAGATCATGCAGAAAATGTCTGCCAATCACAAAGGATGGCCTGACCTCTTGCATATGACTTTATTAGCCTACAGAACTTCCATGCGAACATCCACTGGGGCAACCCCCTACTCATTAGTCTATGGGATGGAAGCAGCGCTCCCCATAGAAGTGGAAATGGAATCCCTCAGAGTATTGATGGATGCTCAGTTGGATGAGGACCTATGGGTATAAGACAGGTTTCACCAATTGTCTCTGATAGACGAAAGGTGAACCGCGGCTATCTTCCATGGTTAGTTATATCAACAAAGGATCGCACGATCCTACAACAAAAAAGTCTGACTATGGCAATTCAAACAATATGACTTGGTTTTGAAGAAAATCATTGACAACCAAGATCAATCTAAGGGAAAATTCGCTCCTAACTGGGAAAGTCCATTTATTGTCAAAGAAGTATTGACAGAAGGTGCTCTCAGATTGTAGGAAATGGATGGAGATGAATTTCCATAGCTTATCAACTCGGACACCATGAAACAGTACTATATCTGAAGTTACCATCAAACAAACATCCTGGTTTTGATCACCAAATCACCAGTCATTCCGGTTTTGAACCCTTTCACCTTTTTTACAAGCTCTTCTGCCCCTCAAGGAAATATACACTTCAAGCCAGCAACCTGGTTTTACTTCATTCCAAACCTTCCATATAGTTTCGGTTATCCTAAAGACGGGATTAAACCTTTCTCAATTTCGGTTATCCTGAAGATGGGATTAAACCTTTCACACCTGCAGTTTATCCTGAAGATGGGATTAAACTTTTCTCGCTGCAGCTTGTCCCGAGGACGGGATCAAACTTTTACACACTTCTGCGGCTTGTCCCCATTATGGGACCAAACTTTCTTCTCCCCGCAGTATAGCCTGCACATGGGATTTACACTTCTTTTTGCCTTCAATTCGTCCTGAGGGGCGAACTACATCGACTTGATCTCCCTGATACCTAGGAGTACGTAGGCAACCATATGCTATATGGCCCGGTCGTAATAAAAAAATAACAAAAACATTTCTACCCTTTCTTCACAAAAATGACAAGAAACAACAAAAATACTTCTACACCCTTTTGCCTTTCATATTCAGCGTTGAACCTCCCACACTAGGTTTGAACTACGCAGACTTGATCTCCTCTTTAATAGGAGTACATAGGCAGCCAATCATGGTGCAGTCTAACCCCTACCAGAACAACATACTTGTCACACGGTACTGGGATCAATCTTCAACTTGCCCCATTTCATCAGTTTCAGATCAAAGGGATGGAATTACCCAACCTTTTCTCACAAATAGAAGATTCGGTGATCATCTAAGCTGCGATCATGCCTCAAAGAGTAATGTCAATCCATAAGAGATGGAATTAACTAGGCTTCTCACAAATAGAAGTACTGGCGACCATCTGTGGTGCGGTCAATCTCAGAGAGGAAGAAACTACCTTCCTCTCCACATTCCATACAGATACCAGTCCCAAGACACCAAAGATGGTAGGGATTTATAGAAATCAATGATCCATTCTGAGAGATCTTGCGACGTCTCAATGTCCATCTATCAAGGATAAGTTCAAAATGCATCAAGATCACAAGGCCTTGGAGAAACAGGCAAACATCAAGCAAGTATCAAGGCATAACTAAAAGGGAAGTGAATCAAAATATATTTCCCTGCCATATATAATACTATTTGATATATACATCTATGTTGTACATGACAAAATGGCTAAGCTAGTCTGTGCAGGAAAATATAAAGCTATCTACAGATCTGTATACATGCGGACTATCAGATCTAACATAGCATCCCTCTCTGAAGACGGAGGAAGCACTGCAAGCTCTTATCCAAGGGTATCTACACGAGCTAGCAGATCAGAGGCTAACTGTATGGTGGCATAATTCTCATCAATGTAAGCACTCATGTTAGCCAGTCTGACAGTCATCTGGGATCTAATGGAAGTGCTATCTGTAATGGCCACATCCCTATCAGATAAAGCGGCATCCCGCTCCCCAAGCAATGCATCCCTGGTTGATCTAGCCTCATCCCTCTCTAACAAAGCGGTATCTCTCTCATCAAGAGTTGTCAACATCGCGACCCTAGCCTGATCTCTATCATAGGTCATCAGATGTAAGCTCTGCTCCAAATGTTGTGCCGAATACTGAGCAACAGTGGCACTCGGGGTGAGAGAATCTGTCACAAATGCTGGCAGCCCAACAGTCAAATCATCGGTGGGAATAACAACCTCCTCTATAGGCTCTTCATCGTCAGAATCAGTCCCCTGCACTGTAGATATTGTCGCAGCCGATGCAATCTCTGTCTCCATCCATGCGGAATACTCTGCAGAACAACCCGGATGACTGACAAAAAACTTATCCAGCTCTCACTGATCCCAACAGGCATACAACCTGGATCTGTCCTCCGCTGACAAACGGTGTGACATAAAGCGCTGACTCACTGCTTCCCTCATACAGATTGAAATCCTGAAACTGGTCAAACTGACACATCATGGCCAGTGGGTGGTAAGTTATCATGCCCCTCAATCCAGCCAGAGGGAGATAATCCATGCCCGGAGCATGAGTAATGAAGTTATAGGGTGAGCTGAGCCCTGAACACGACAATATATCAAATGGATCTCTAATCCCTGCCAGGAAAGCAGACCAAGATGCAACATCTGTACACTCCGCAGGCTGGAAGGAATACGTCATGGCTATATCATGGGTGAAACAAAATCCATGATGTCTAAATGTGCCAATCGATCTCAAGTGTGACATAAACCATACATACAATATGACTGAGCTACCTGTAAACACTCATGCCGGATAAGTGCAGAAGTATGTAGCTTACCTCAAGGTCTCTACAATGATCATCAGAATAATGGTATGACCCTCCTTGAGAGCTCTCACTGCCATGACAACGCTGATATCTAGCTCATCCATGTACTGCGACATGTAGATGTATGACAATACGTATAGAAGTAGTACATCTACTCTGGCTGAACGCCAATGATCCTATGGTGTGGTGAAATCCCCGAAATGCCGTGCATAGGTGTCCTTAGAGCCAAAACTGTTAAACAGGAAATGCTGGGATATAACATGGCCGGATGTAATCTCATCCTGCACCACTCTACGCCTCAATCCTGTGAGAGTCATGAACTGTCTACTCATGTCTCCCATCACCATATGCACGCAAGGTCTGTCCAGAGGCAACATCATCAATCGTGCATACTCCTCCAAATTAGGAGTCAACTCACGGGTCCTAAATCAGAATACCTGTCTGTCCAGTACCCAGTGCTCTAGCATGCCCTCTACAAATCTTGGAGGAACCTGAAATATTAGTAAGGTCATAGTATGCTGCAGAAAATTATCTACGATCACCATGTCTGATGTCGATATACTATCATACCATGATCGCATACCAGCTACCACCACAAATGGTGGGGTATGATCGATACTGACTAATCTGTCAAAAGAAGACATCTCGTATGGGTCGGGTCATAAGACCATCCAGGGGTCAATGCTGAGTATCTCTGGACATATATACATATGCATAACATAATAACATGCATGATACATTAGATGGCAATATGATATAGGGAATGGAAAATTGTATATACATTCCTAAGTATATCATCATCTAATACATCTCTGTACAGCTAAAATACAGGGAAATGGGGCGAAGCTACCCAGATGCTAATATAGGCCTATGAAAAGAGATAACGAGAAATACATCAGAAAAAGTCAATAGTATCGATGTCTACATCATCGATCCTGTCCACCTGATGTAACTCCTCATGAGTCACTGGATCTCTATCTACAGGGATGTCAGGCCGATACAAAGGAGGATCTGCGTCGGCAAAACCATATGGGTCACCTGATGGACCAGCGCCAGAGCTGGAAGGATCAAAAGTATCTACCTCTGCAGGATCTCTGCCCAAATGCTGAATGAAAAGATGTGATCGGTCTAGATGTCGAGTCAGTCTGTCAATCTGTGTCACATGAGTCGGATCTCTGACACAAGCTAGCCAATCTGTCATCATCACTGATCCTGGAACCATATCCCCTATAAACTATGTGGCGCGGGTCTGAGCTCCAATCGTACGAGGAATCCACCAATACTGGAATGTCTCCTGTGAATAGGGGCCATCTAATAATGTAAAACCATCAATAACGCCTGGCAGGAGGCAAGATCGGTGTACGAATCTCTCCTGTAGTGCTCTTGATAGCACGCTCTCCTAAATAGAGCTCCCATCCTCCATATATAAAGAGAGGAATCCTGCAGGTGGAAATAACGTACTCTACTCTAGTCGGCTACCCATCCTCAAAGCCAACTCCCAAATGCTCTCCAAAGTAGGGAATCCATGTGATGACATCAGCTGTCAATAGCTCCATCTGTAGGCGACAATGAGTGAAACCCTGAGCAACATGAACCTCCGCCAGTATGGAATGATGCCATCTCCATCCTCGTGGATAGGTGTCTACACACAACACACTCACAAGACGTAAACAAGGAAGCCTCTCATAGGCCCAAAACTGCCAACACATAGGCAAACATCTGCTGTTAGTCAACACTCTTAACCCATACATGGGAAAAGACAAGAGAAACACTCACCAGCAGAAATGGGTAGAATCCTAACCATGCCTCGGTCAAGCCTTGCGATCGCATGCGCATTCCCCTGAGGAAATAGGCAAAGGTGTAGGAACCCCAATCATACTCTCCTATACGGTCCACGTGTCGAATGGCGCTAATTAAATCGAAGGACACCGTAGAAGAGTTATCTGCTATGAAGCAGCCCCTAATGATCATCAGGAACAATCGCCGGAGAATACGATCCCTGACTCTCACATCATCGGGTATAGGCTCACTTAACAGCCCGCTCATAGCATCTACACTCAAAGGACCTCAGTAAGAAACAGGTCCCCTTACCTTGGCGCCCGCCAGAACTCCCAACAAGGATCTAACGGTAGTAGGGGTGATATCCGTCGTGCAAGGCACCGGCTCCCCTCCAAACTCCATACTTGTGATAAACCGCCAATCCATCGGCGTCATCATCACCTCGCAATCTAACAAATGGAGTGACTGAGTCTGGTGGAACCACCGCTCAGACAATGCCCTGAGGTAACCCTAGGGACAACGACGGGGTAGAATGGAGAAGAACCTCCCGAATCCCCAGCCATGGACGATCGCTCTATAGTCATCATGCAAGGCCTGATACATAGAGTGGATGCTAAACTAGTTCCCCCAAGGCTGTGTGAAGCCGGGAACCTACATCAAATGCAGATCAACATCAGACTCCTTGACTCCTCATCAATAGGAAATAAGGAAGATTAAAGATCTAACTTCATACCTCGTTTGCGTGCAGGTATAATGAAGGATTCCTACTCAAGTCACCAGAAGATCTGGGTTCGCCACTTGAATACTGCAATTCCCTACGGGGAAAACATATAGTAGGAGCAAGAACCTTGATTGGTGCATCCTCCTCCTCATCCTCAACATTCGGTACCTCAACCCGAATAGGACGTATCATTGCCTCCGCCAAATGACGAGGCTGTCTCACAGAACTATGCTGAGGCTCTTCAAAAGCCCTCCTCCGTACACCCGAATTGGTCATGCGGGAACTACTTGGCTGATCCAGATCCATGATATCTGGACAACAAGTCTCTAAATCACCTCAGAAAGGGTGTGGTAATTTCTTACCTGGAGTCTTTTCAAAATGCATTCTATGATTACATGCATACATGCATTGTTTCAACATACATCTACAGTAGAGTTAAAAATGCATGACTACCCAATACCTACATTTTGGGAAAATTTTGTCATATCCCCTTTGTAAATGGGACTATCCTGGTAGTCTAATTACCAGGATTATTTTGCTAGTCTACCTTTACTCATTTGTCCTCATTTAGGATAAGAAATGACAGTAAAAGGTGCCAATTTGACTGTTTCAAAAGTCAAATTTTTTCACATCATCATATTAATTCCCCACATTGAGAAGGGCCAAGGTGAACTCATATTATGGAGCTCCCTAGGAGGGGCGTGGATAGCATTCCTATGAATTTTGCATTGATTACACCTATTATGATGTGATCATCAAAGTCAGCTTTAGGCGAGAGCCAGTAATACCTTGTTCTGAAGATCTTTTTAACACGTAAGGGGCCGCTCATGTGTGGGCCACATACTCCACCTTGGATTCTCCCAGTATGAGTGTTACTGTGATTCAACATTTAGCATAGTATCTGGAGCAGAGTCTTCATCTGATGACATTTGAGAGAGATCAGGCTAGTGCCTTGATTTTGACAGCTATTGATGGGAGATACACAGCTCTTTGGAGAGAGATGAGGCTAGATTAGCCAGAGATGCATTGATTATAGAGCGAGATTCTACCCTATCTGCCCGGGATGTGGCCGTTACAGATAGTACTTAAGTGAGATCCCTTACGACTAACATCCTTACCGATATAAGTGCATATATTGATGAGCATCATACCACCATGCAGTTGGCCTCGGATCTGCTAGCTCGTGTAGATACCCTTGGGCAAGAGCTTGCAGCGTTACCCCTTCTTCGGAGGGAGATGCTATGTTAGATCTGATAGTCCACATACATACCGATCAGTAGATAAACTTGTATTTTCCTGCATAGACTAGCTTAGCCATTTTTTCATGTACAACACATATTGTATATATCAAACAACATTATATATGGCAGGGAAATATATTTTGATTCACTTCCCTTTCAGTTGTGCCTTGATACTTGCTTGATATTTGCCTGTTTCTTCAAGGCTTGTGATCTTGATGTATTCTGAACTCATCCTTGATAGTTAGACATTGAGATGTCACAGGATCTTTCAGAATGGATCGTTGATCTGTGTGTATCCCTACATTCTTTGGTGTCTTGGCACTGGTTTCTATATGTATATATGGAGAGGAATGTGGCTTTTCCTCTCTGAGATTGACCGCACCACAGATGGTTTCCAGTACTCCTATTTAAGAGGAGCCTAGTTTGTTTCATCTCTTATCGATTGGTGTTTCTCTTCAGGGAATCAAGCACAGCTTAGATGGTTGCCAACTCTCCCATTTATGGGGAGGCCAGGTAGTTCCATCCCTTTGGTCTGAAGCCGATAAAATGTGGTGGATTTAAGTTTGATCCCAGTACCGTGTGACAAGTATTTGTGTTTTGGTAAGTATTAGATCGAACCATAAATGTCTGCTTACGTACTCCTATTAAAGATGAGATATGACTGCATAGTTTGAACCTGGTGTAAGAGGTTCAACGCTGTATGTGAAGGGGTAAAGAGGTGTAGAAATGTTTTTGTTATTTTTATTTTTGTAGAGAAGGGTGTAGTAATGTTTTTGTTGTTTTTGTTTGTGTTTTTTATTGCGATCGGGCCATATAAAATGGTTTCCTACGTACTCTTAGGTATCAGGGAGATCAGGTCGACGTAGTTCGCCCCATGTTCAGGATAATTTGCAGCTAAAAAAGTTTGATCCCATGTTCAGGATAAATTATGGGGAAAAGTTTGATCCCATGTGCAAGACAAACTGCGGGTGTGAAAAATGTTGATCCCATATTCAGGACAAACTGTAGGGGAAGGGTTCAATCCCTGGTGGGATAATTGAAATTGTATGAAGTATGAAATGAAAGATCTGATGATCTGAAAACTAGGCTGCTGGCTTGAAGAAGTGTGTTTCCCTAATTGGGCAAATGTGTATGAAGAAAGGGTTGTGTGTAGTAAGGGTTAGAAAATCTGAAATGACTGGTGATCCAAAACTAGGATGTTTGCTTGATGGTAACTTCAGACATAGTACCATTTCATGGTGTCTGAGTTGATGAGTTGGTGAAATTCATCACCATCCATTTCCTGTAATTTGAGAGCACCTCCTGTCAATAACTCCTTGACAATAAAAGGGCCCTCTCAATTTTTAGCGAATTTTCCCTTTGATTGGTCTTGGTTGTCAATGATCTTCTTCAAAACCAAGTCAAGTTGTTTAAACTGCTGTAGCTGGACTTTCTTGTTGTAGGATATAGTGATCCTTTGTTGGTATAACTTACCATGGATGATAGCATCACTTTGTCTTTCATCTATTAGAGACAATTGGTGATATGTATCTTGTAACCATTAGTTTTCATGCAGCTGAGCGTCAATCAACACTCTGAGGGATTCCATTTCCACTTCTATGGGGAGCAGTGCTTCCATCCCACAGGTCAATGAGTAGGAGGTTGCCCCAGTGGAAGTACGCATTGAAGTTCTGTAGGCTAATTGAGTTAGAGGCAAGAGGTCAGACCATCCTTTATGATTGGTGGACATCTTCTTCATGATCTTCTTGATGTTCTTATTAGCCGCTTCAACAACACCATTCATCTTTGGACGGTAGATGATGGAGTTAAGGTGTTTGATGTGGAATTTACTGCACAACTCCTCCATCATTTTGTTGTTGAGGTTCTTAGCAGTGTCTGACACAATTACCTCTGGTTGTCCATATCGATAAATGACATTGTTTCTGATGAAAGCAATTATGACTTCTTTGGTAACCATGGGGAAGGAGGCTGCTTCAACCCATTTGGTGAAGTAGTCGATCATGGTGAAGATAAATCGATGCCCATTACTGGCTTTGGGCTTGATGGGCCCGATCACGTCCATTCCCCACATTGAGAAGGGCCAAGGTGAACTCATACTATGGAGCTCCCATGGAGGGGCGTGGATAGCATTCCTATGAATTTGGCATTGATAACACCTCTTGTGACGTGATCATCAAAGTCAGCTTTAAGCGAGAGCCAGTAATGCCATGTTCTGAGGATCTTTTTAATAAGTAAGGGGCCGCTCATGTGTGGGCCACATACTCCACCTTGAATTTCATCCATGAGCCTCTGAGCTTGGTCCTTGTCCAAACATTTGAAGAGACCTATTCCCGCATCTTTTTTGTAGAGTGCATCTTCACTCAGGTAGAACTTCATAGCTATTCAATGGATCCGCCTTCTTTCAGTCGGGCTCGCCTCAGCTGGTGTAGATCCATCTCGTAAGTATTCCTTGATATGTTGATACCAAGGGTGTTGGATGGGAGGTAGGTCATCTGATACTTCTTGAATGTAATTCCCATAGGCTGAAGCCTGTTGTAGGGTAAATATGATGCTTGGCATGTTTTCCTTATTATGTATGGTGATCAAGGAGGCCAAAGTTGCTAATGCATTCGCAAAATCATTCCTATTTTGAGGAATATGGAGGAAGTTTATTTCTTCGAACTCCAAAGCCATCTGTAAAACTTGTCGATGGTAAAGCAACAAATGTAGCTCTCTGGTGTGATAGATTCATGTGGTTTGTCTGATTACCAATTCTGAATCCCCAAAGACAGTTAACCGCCTGATACCCATTGATTGGGAAAGTTTGAGTCTCATGATATAGCCTTCATACTCAGCTTTATTGTTGGTGCTAATAAACTGCAATTTGACGGCGATGGGATACTGCTCCCCCGTACCGGATACTAGAACTACTCCAGCTCCAGAACCTTCCATGTTAACAGCTCCATCAAAATACATTTTTCATGTACGGTATAAATTGTACTGATGGTGTTGCTGCACTGTCATTACCCCTTCATCGGGGAATTATGTTTCCAAGGGTTTGAAATCCCCTGCGGGTGTGGCGGTTAGTTGATCCGCAATTCCTTGACCTTTAATGGACTTTTGTGTCTCATAAACGATGTTAAATTATTGTAGGATCAACTGTCATCTGGACAGCCGATAATTCAATATGGGTTTACTGAACACATACTTGAGAGGATTCACGTGGGATATGAGATGGGTTGTATGACCATGAAGGTAATGTTGTAACCTCATGGAAGCCCATGCTAAAGCACAACAAGTTTTCTTTAACCTTTAAACTCCACTCGGGTTTTAATCGCTTGAGCTTCAGCTTGACTAACTTGAATCCCTCTTTAATGGGAAGGCGATGGATGATGATATCTATGGACAAACCCACCATGTCTTCGTGAGACCATGCAAACACATCTTGGAATTGGGTTAATAGAGCAACCATGTCATTCCTTTGGTTTGGAGTGAGCTCTGTACCAATCTGGATAAACCTAGGGCTTTCTAAGGTTCCGAGATTGAATGAGGTGGTTTGATCAAGATTTAGTTTAGGTTAGTCTTTGACCTATTCCTTGATCTCCTAAGGTATCTCAATGTCCTCTTGTATTTCCATCAAGTTTGAGTCCAACTTTTCATCAAAGTTACAGTCCTTATGGAGAAAAGGCACCTCACCAGCAAGTATAGACACATCTAAATTTAGAGTCCTGAAACAAAATATTCTTTCACTTAATATATGAAATTGTTTAATTATACAAAGTGTTAGCATGTATTGACAAAATAACTGCTAATATTATGCATAAAAGTAAGCAGTTAAAGCTATCTACAGGGCAGAGGGGTTTCTGCCCATTTTACCCTTGGTAACGAATGCAAGGAGTGTTGCTCCAATTGTCAAGGGTGAAGTCCTGGTGGATGGCAGTAATGAAGGATCTATCACCCTCCTCTTTCTCCCGAATGATGACCATAATGTCGGGACAATCATCGTTTGAAGTGTATCTATTTGTGTGCTCATCGTAAAAAATGATGCGTAGATGAGACAAACGCCTGGCGATGTCTTGTTTACGTCTCCATTCCCTTTCTTCCACTCTGGGATCAGGAATCAGGACCTCTTTTTCTTTAACCGATATCGGTTTGGGAAATAACATAGCCATAAAGTGGGTTGGAATCTTTACCGGAGACTGTACAGACTCAGGATCGGTAGGTGGAGATAATCGCCTTATGGCTGAGGATGAATGAATCTGTTTGTGCTTGTGAGGATTCCTGTGACTGGAGCTAGCAAAATATGTAAGAACCTGAATTTTTAGAAAATATTAAAATAAGAATTTAGTAAATAAAACTCTTAAAGCATGAGATGGGTTCGAACAAGAATATATAAGTGTGTTACGACGTATGTGGTGTTGTGAGCTATGCGATAAGTGAAGTTGTGTTTAATAAATGTATACCGTTATTATATATTTATTATATATTTTAGAGATGAATTAATAAGAAGATGGATAAAATTATCTATTTATATTAAATAATTTATGTGAAATTATTTTATAATAGTAAGTTGTTGACATTAAATATCTTTGATAATCACCAATTTCTTGAGTATATGTACAAGTAAGTATCAATTCTAAGGTAGTGCAATTGTACTCTTTCATGGTGGATGTATAGGAGCTGGGCTAAACAATTCCTTCAGAGAGCGGAGGTATATACGAATTAGTAACCGATCTAACTCATCGCGAAAACAAGGTGTATTTGAGACGAAAAACTAATTTGTTGGTTATTTGTGGGAAACCACTCAGTGTACTATATTGAATACTATTAAAGAATCAATGCGTGCTAGGTTTAGACTTGTATATATGTACGTTGATGACGATAGAAGAAAATCGATATACCTTTAAAGTGGATAGAGAATTATTGAGTAAATTGATACACGACGAGAAGCGAAGATTAAAGGTATGTATGTATGTGTTATATTCGAGTGTAGTGTTATTGGTGGAAAAAAGTACTATAAATGAGATTTTATAGTGAGAGAAATAAAGTTTTAAAACTCTAAGTTTGATAAGCAATTTATTAAAGAAAATAGTAAACCATGATGTGGAACCAAAGAAGAGGTTTATTTTAGATGAGTTATAATGTATGATGTAAGAACCATGTATTTCACGATTTAATAATTATTTTGATATAATAAGAAAGTGAGTATTTATAAATAAATATTGATGTGATGTGAAATGAATAATTCAACTAAGTTAAATTGAATCTATGCGAATGTTAAATGTGATGAGAATTATGTAAAGCCTTGTGTGGCCGTATGTGAAATGAGAAAATTCACTAAGTGAGTTAAAAGAGAATTAGGAAGATTAATCGGGTATGATTATGTGATTTCACATAAGAAATGAATACACTCTTAGATTTGCAATATCACTCATATGGACATTAATTCGTGTCGTGTAAAACTAGTATGGCGATAAAGGTTGGAACTGGCTTGAAGCTAAACAAGTTTAGCATTTGTTAGGGTCTTGGCAATTGCCTCCCTCCCAAAGATTAAAATTAAGCGCATTCTTGTTGAGTGGTCGATTGGAGAAATTTGATTTTTCTTACAGAGAAAAGAAATGGAACACTTATGTTATATGCGTGACATTAATAAACTATACAATAGGAGTATATTGTAATAAAATGAGGTACTTAGTAGTACAGTGAAATCATATGTAGTTTTAATACATAAATGATTAAATATCTGTGTATTCTAGAAACTGAGAAAGGAATTAAATATTTAAATAAACATTATTATTAAATAATGTTATAATATGGTTATGTGAGTAGTAGAGATAATTATGGAACTACTCGGACAATAATACCTAACAACGTTATTTTATTGCATATAACTAAGGTACATGAATTATGTGATGTGGGTACATAAATAATCCCTAAATTCATAATAGGGTAACAATTGTACATTAAAATTTATTTTGGGAATTAAAGAAACCAAACTAAGCTTTAGTTGCTAAGATTTAGCCTTGTCCCAAAATCTTTGTCACATATTTTATGACCGCCGTAAGATAGGCCATTGGCCCATCCTATTCCTTCATTATTAAGAAGTAGCGTTGATGATGAAGTAAGGAATGGAGGGAGATGGAGTTGGTCACAAAATCTTCAACATCCACTGGCTTCTTCCTCATCCCCTTAGATTAATTTAGTGTGCAAGCCTATTAACTGAGTATTAGATTTGCTATAAATAGAGCATCTCCTTCTCAAAGTCTTGTTAGATGAATTATTTATCAAAAAAATTGAGTTTGAGAGTTTGAGTTGCTGAAGATTAAGGAAGAGTTTAGCAATCCCAAAAGGGAGAAATTGAGCAACATAAGCATTCAAAAGGAATACACGAAGTGCAGATAAGCTTTAAGGAGTTAAGTCGTTGTTGATAAACTACGAATCAGGCAAGTATTTTAGTTCCTACTTGATATATGAATTCTATAACTATTAGTTGAGCTATATTATGTTATGCCAATGTTGATGTATGTATATGAAATACATATGAGATATGTATGAAAGTTGAAAGTTGTTTTTTGATGATATGCTTGTGAAGTAAATCCGTATGCCTGTTATGTGAGAAGTAACATGCGTAGTAAATAATAATTGATTATGAATTCATGAACTGAATATGATATTATATGCAGTGGTGCATGAAAACTGTTAGAATTGCTGGGCTGTCGAGATCACCCTTGCAAATAACCACTTTTGCAGGTTAAGGACTCACGGTAAAGATTATGTGCTACTTGATTGATAAAGATCCATAATATCAAAGGAGATATATTCATTTGTTTAAATTTATACTTTTGAACCATGTTTAGGATCTAGAAAATGTACGTGATAGTAGTTTACGATGTGTAATACATGTTAAGTTGTAAAGTTGTACTAGGCGGTATATATAGGAATTTGAATTGAACTGTAAAAATTTATACAGTAATTGAATAGAGTGAATCATAACATAATTTGATTTAGGGATTTGTAATTGATTCAAGTTAAGAAATCAAAAAAGGATTTTTCAAAGAAGATTGAAAAAGTTTAATTATTCCGCATATTTTTATAACATCGAATATGATGTAAGACAAGAATGATAAATGACCAAGATTTGAAACTTATACAAGTTTGGGTTCATTGCATAGATCCTGGAAATGGAAAGAATTTATATTCTAAATTGTAATAAGTGAAGTTATATTCATTCAGTTGTGAATAAAAGATTCAAATAGTTTGACAATAGTAGTATCGTGGTGGACCGGATCCGAGGTTCGAAGGGACCCAGATTTGGGGGCGTCACAGGTTGGTATCAAAGTTGTAGGTTATAAACTTTAGGTAAGTGTACCTTAGGATATAACTTGAGAGGGAGAAAGATAAAGATTAAAATATATATATGTGAAAATTCAAAGAAGAATCTTGAAGTGTCTAAGAGAATGAGAATTCAAGAGTTCCCTAACTTCGGTAATAAAAATGTTAAGATCATATCTATAAGATGAAGATGACAAAGATAATAAGAATTAACTCGGATGGAGTTTTGTTGATAATAGGGAAAGAACCCTAAGGTAAATTGATGATCACGACGTGATCGGATTGAGCTATGAAGTGATAAATAGTCTGTAACTACTAAGTGTGTATATCTTGATGCTATAAGAGAATGTACTATGAAATGGTATGATATGAACTCATGAGGAGTTGCATGTAATGCCCCGAAATCAGGTCTATTTTCACATTCGGATTATGTATGTCATGATCCCATCTTCTTCTAAACATACATCATTATATAGCTAAATATAACAACATACATCCTCAAATCCCAAGTTCTAAAACCATAAAACCTCTTTCATTACAAATAATGATAATTACATTATTCTTTATTGCACGAGTGACTTTTATCCGCCACCAAGGATACATAATCATTCATTAAACTATTCAATAGTTTAATTCTATCATTCTATATTACAAGTCTTCGCTTGATCTTCACGCTCATTCATATAATGAATGACACTTCTTCTGGATACCGATCAACTTGATCTTTACGCGATCCTTATGTTCTTCTAACATCGTTCGCTAAAACTGTTTTTATTTAAAGCATGTGTGAGCATTGAATTTCCCAGCAAGTCATAACAGTTGAATAAACAACTTTAAGAATTCAAACATTCTTTTAAGATTTCAATAACCGAACAAAGGTTATGAAGCAGCTTGAATAATAGAAATAATCTCGATTCCTATCATTTTAAACATTAGTCACATTCACTTTGAAATACTTTAATTCTTTACACTCTTTCATACATATTCTGTCTGGCTAGAATCAATAGCACAGACTTATCAATAATGGTTCATGTATAAACAGAACATTCTCTTATTGAAGAGTTAAATCACATAACAGTTCATCTCATAAAAACACTAAAGTGTTCAAATTGTGGCACAAGGCCTCATACATTCTAACACATTGTACAAATATCAAACATTTGCACATAGACAGAACTTTTCAAGTTCAACATCTCAGAAGTTTTAGAAACTAGCATTCATTTAAAATATGAATTAAGTTAGGAAACTTTCCTTACGCACAACTACAACTTATAATTTATGCTGAACTGCTCATTCCAATTCCTATGTAGCACATAAAGAAATAACACATATACCAATTAGTCATATACTTGACTTTACACATTGGTTTACTTAAATTCACTTCTTAGGGTTCGAGTTCTTATAAACTAAGTTTACACGACCAACTTCCTTTACCGGTTAACGGCTTCATGACATACGGAGATGTCTTACTCAATACATTCATCATCTTTGATGATTTACATTATTATCTTACATTATTATCTTCTTCTTATAACTTCTCCAGGACTCAACAAACATCGTGTCTCTGCTAGTAGTCCATATGGTACTCTGAGTGGTTTCCCACAAACAACCAACAAACAAGTTCCCGTCTCATCTACACTGCCCACAACAGTGAGTTAGATCGGTTGCCAATTTTTTATATACCTTCGCTCTCTGAAGGAATTGTTTAGCCCAGCTCCCATATGTCAACCATCAAATGTTCCGATTGTACTACAACCTAAATTCATCTAACTCATTTGAACTATTAAACTATAATGTTCGTTAAGTTAATTTATTATTCCTTATGGCTTTCTGGAAACTAAATTCCATACCTCAGAATTCATTCTTTATCGTCTAAGTCATACAGTCCTTTGTATACTCAGAATGATCATTCAATATTCATTCTACGCATTTATAGCATTAACCATTTTATGATACCTTATTCTTATCTTACAACGTCCGGTTCATTCGACTCGGAATGTCATCCAAGTTATAAACATTAACTCGGTTTGTTTAACATTATACGTACTTGTCTTTAATTTAGCTTCTTCACCATTCACAGGTTTAATCAATAGTCTTCATTATCTTACGGTCAAACCATACACAGGGTGTAGGTTCTACCCATTTAATATTCGCGTACACTTAACCTTCACGTCGGTTAAAGTGTTCAACGCTTGCATTTTATTCTAACATTCTCATCCGACTCACATTCGGTTTTCATTAATCTTTTTACCGTTCGCTATGGCTTTTTTGATAATTTATATCTTACTTCCTACCTTCGTCAACGTCTAAGTCATACAACCAATGTATACTTAGAACGTTTGCCCGACGTGAATACGATTCACGAGAATCATTTACGTATTCAACGTTTACGTTGTTCATCCCTTAATCTCTCATTCAACCTTTACCTAAGGTTTTAAGCGCTTTTATTCATTACTATCACCTGAACCCCATGTTCAATATTCTTTCTTAATGTCAATGCCATATGGTTCGTTGTATGCTAAGACCGATCATTCATGTCAACAGCGTTGCGTTCACAGCGTTTAAACACTTTACATTTATCTTGCATTACCATGACATAACATCAAAATGTTATTCATTACCCTTGTCAATCAACGTCTAAGGAATCACCGTCATAGCAATCCCTCACGTTCGTTTATCACGACTACGGTCCTCGTATATTGGTTCGGTAATTCGCATTCACATTCTATGTCTTTTAATCTTGTTTAATCTTTTTATTCAACCTTCATCAAAGGTTTAATACACTTGATTAAGTGTTACATTAGTTGAACTACATGTTCATATTTCTTTCTTGCACATCATCCAGTAATTGAGCAGTTAAAAGCTTATTACTGGGCATTGACTTGCTGCCGTGACTGCGGCGGCCGCGGTGCCCTTCTTTACCTCATGACTGCAGCTTTCACTCTCTAAGATGTCAAATCTTAGACCGGTAATGCCATGCATTTCCACTCTCTTCTATATTTCTCATGTCACAAGCACCACTCGTGATGGTGATGGCCCGAAACCTCGTGCTACATCGCCGCCACCCAAGGCTTGGTGGCCCTGCATCATGCGCCGAAACAAAAACCTAGAAAATTTTTCTAAGTCTTAGAAATTGTTTAAGACGCTTATTTCCCGATTCCATAAATTATTCGTTATAACTCGGAACGAGGTCGTTCCAAAGCCATTCTCTTCCTTATCTTATGTACTTCGATTACCCATGGACAGAACTTTATTCTGAATCAGTTAACATGCCATTCAACTGGTTTAATCCTCGCTCCTCTTTCATTTTACATTTTTAATGCTCTTCGTTTGTTCGTCCGTAATTTGGTCATCCAAACTCGGAATTCATTCGTTCTTAAGTCCACAACTCATGTTTTGTATGTTCTATTACATTCTTATAAAACCATAAATGTTCAAGTTTATTAATAACTTTTTAATTCTCGTTATTCTTTTACAAAATTTTTTCCATAACTTTGTTATAGCTTAGTTTTAATCCGTTCTTCATGAACATTTCTAACGTTCCTAACCAAGCAATAAGCAACTAACTTATATGCGATGGTTTTAAACTTGTCCATCAACAACGTTATCCTACGTGGTTTTAAATTTGTCCATCAACAATGTTTTTCGTTCTTCGTTCGTACTTCATTTTTCTTCATTTTTATATATTTTGATTACAATTTTACTTTTTCTTGGAATTTGATGTTATAGAACACCATTCCTTACTTAATTCACCTACTCATTTATATAATCCACTCGGGTCATTCTAATTCATTACAAATCTAACACTTCCTTAAGGAATTTATAAAATAAATTTCTAATTCTTTTTTCTTTATTTTCTCATGATTTCAACCATATGAAATCATTTCTAACATCATTTATTCCTTATTCTCATTAAGCTATGTTTTTGACATATAAACTTAAAGAAAATTAATTAGAAACTAGGTTTTCGAATTACCTCTCTTCTTTAATCTTCCTCCGTTGGACAAAGCATACACTCGGGCAAGCTTTTCCTCTTCCTTTTCCTTCTTTTCTGCCATCCAAACTCTCTCTATCTCTCTCAAAGTTGTAGAATTTTCAAAATCCTTAAACAATGAAATATGCTTTATATTTATAGATTTTCAAGGCTAGGAGCGTTTTAGTTATTTGACCAAACCGCCTTACTAGTCACGCCTCCTTACTATTCCTACCTCCTTACTATTCACGTAGCTTCCCTTGGAAGCATCGTGCTTCCGTCTTTTGGGTTTCGTCCGACAGTTCCAAAACTGTTATTCTCGAAATCCAAATATTTTTGGATATTTTGTCTTTCCTTTACCGATTAACTTTTACGTAATCCTTGGATTTCCAAAAAACTAAAAAACACTCTTTGGTGTTAAGCGTTTTCCCCTAACGTAGCTAAACGAATGAAAATTGCATAACAGTACTTTTTGTCATTTTTATTTCGTTCGATTTCTATACGTTTTTCAAGAAAAACTTTTATCGGCTTACTTAACTTTCCAAATTATCATCAAATCTTTTGACGGAATGTCATTTTGACATACCGAACTCTCGAAAAGGCTTAGGTTATTCAAACCTTAACCCTTAGGGTTTCGTCAAGTGAATAGTGCCTATTTCGTCTTTTTCCCCAAAAATATTTTGTTCCCGAAAAATTTTTATTTTCGTCTTGAAAATTCTTACTCGTTTAGTCTAGCTCATAGCTGGAATCCTCCCGACTTATAATCATTCTAGGTTCTAGAATGATTAATAAACACATAACACAGAATAATATTAATAAAAAAATTCATTTTATTAATAACTAATTCTTTAAACTTAAATTTTGGACAATCTGATTTTTCGGGTTGTCACATTCTTCCCTCCTTATAAAAATTCCGTCCTCGGAGTTTCTATAACCACACCCATTCCCGGGTCATCACATTCACTCCTTTTTCACAGAATTTCGTCCTCAAAATTTTATCTTACTTATCTTCTCAACTTCTCTTCAAAGAAGTTCTTATCTTTCATACATTCCCTACCCTTTCATAACTTATCAAGAATCATGAAGTGAAAGGTATAAATATGAATATAAAGATTCCTTTAAAACATTTCATACTTTTGCTAAGGGGTCAAATTGACCATGAACTCTTACTAGGTTTAACAGTATTTCACTATAAACCCTTCTTACACGGTCAGTTAGCAATCACAAAGAAGGTAAACTACCTCTTCCATATGTAGGCGATCAACCCATCGTATAACCCCATTTCAGAGTATGTTCACCTTAGACTTAATCATTAGATTCCACACCAAAACAATTTGGTTCGGCATAACTCTTCAAAGAAAGCTTGATTTTCTTTTAATCATGACATACCATTCGTCTTAGCCAAATCAAGTAGCTTAGACTATACCAATAAATTGGACATCAACTTGAAACATTAGTCTAGTCAAATTAATTGACATCAACTACTTCTTTAAATTCTTTTACAATACATCAAAACGTTTTATGACGTCATGATACCGCACTTTTCACAGTACGTTGAGGACTTCGTCAGTTTGTGACTTCGTCATTATACATCATACCATAGCTGGTTGTTGATCCTAAGATCACTTCCAACACTAGGTTCAATTGCATTAATAACTCAATCCTTTTACCATCCTTGCATCAAATGCACTGATGATATAAAAATCATTTTGATATTTCAAATCAATTTCTGTCTAGCTGAAATAATTAGTATAGACATACCAATAATAGTTCTTTTAAAATCCCTTAGTTCAAAAAGTTGAACCAATTCTTTCCTTTTCAAAACGCGTATTTCAGCACGATTTCAAGAAACTTCGAAATCTAGCATTGCTAGATTACTTGGAATATCTTATTCTCCATCTTCCTTCATTTTCTTACTTGCGACAATACTTAATCTTCTCTAGCACCTTCAATGCTAATTCTACTGAAAATAACTCATTTTCAGTCTAAACATCACTATACCTTAGTATAGTCCATCAACTTACCACACATTATGAGTTAAGGAACTTTCCACAATAATATGAGTTTAAGAACTATCCTAGACAGACCATAAGCATCCATTCGCTAAGAAGTTCAAAAACATACCATATGATTATGAGTCACGAACTTACCATAAGTATGAGTTTCAAGAACTCGTACCTACCTTATCGTGCTCTACCTATCAAGCATATACATGAGAAAAGATTCACCTTCTCGTCATATACATATTGATAGTTTGAGCAATTCCAATGATTATCACCGTAATAAAAAGCGAAAGTTATTATTACACCAAGCACAAACCTCTCTCTGCCCATACAAAGGTTCATACAACTCGGTTATCACATGAGTCCTCAATTGAAATCTTACAACTTCTAACTTTCTCTTTACTTAATACGAATTTGCTTTAATTCGTATGTTATCCTTCACAACTCAATCTGAGTTCTTATTCCCGTACTACTTCGTAGTACCATTCATACAAAGCATTGGCTATAAATCATTCATCGTTTAACAGCTCATCTGTTACTACGATTTACTATGATCACGTGGTGATCTTCTTATCCTTCTCTCTATGATTATAGTCTTAGGTACTCATACCTAAGATTTATAACCTATCAGCTCTGATACCAATCTGTAACGACCCAAAATCCGATCTATTTTCATATTCGAATTCTGTACGTCATGATCCCATCTTCTTCCAAACATACATCATTATATAGCTAAATATAACAACATACATCCTCAAATCCCAAGTTCTAAGTCCTTAAAACCTCTTTCATTACAAATAATGATAATTACATTATTCTTTATTGCACGAGTGACTTTTATCCACCACCAAGGATACCTAATCATTCATTAAACTATTCTATAGTTTAATTCTATCATTCTATATTACAAGTCTTCGCTTGATCTTCATGCTCATTCATATAATGAATGACACTTCTTCTGGATACCGATCAGCTTGATCTTTACGGGATCCTTAAGTTCTTCTAACATCGTTCGCTGAAAATGTTTTTATTTAAAGCAAGTGTGAGCATTCAATTGCCCTGCAAGTCATAACAGTTGAACAAACAACTTTAAGAATTCAAACATTCTTTTAAGACATGAATGACCGAACAAAGGTTATTAAGCAGCTTGAATAATAGAAATAATCTCGATTCCTATCATTTTAAAACATTAGTCACATTCACTTTGAAATACTTTCATTCTCTACTCTCTTTCATACACATTCTGTCTGGCTAGAATCAATAGCACAGACTTAACAATAACGATTCATGTATAAACAAAACATTCCCTTATTGAAGAGTTAAATCATATAACAGTTCATCTCATAGAAACACCGAAGTGTTCAAATTATGGCACAAGGCCTTATACATTCTAACACATTGTACAAATATCACACATTTGCACATAAACAGAACTTCTCAAGTTCAACATCTGAGAAGTTTTAGAAACTAGCATTCATTTAAAATATGAATGAAGTTAGGAAACTTGCCTTACGCACAACTACATCTTATAGTTTACGTTGAACTGCTCATTCCAATTCTTATGTAGCACATAAGGAAATAACACATATACTAATTAGTCATATACTTGACTTTACACATTGGTTTACTTAACTTCACTTCTTAGGGTTCGCGTTATGACACCCCCAAATCTAGGTACTTCATTCCATCAAGATTTGGTGTTCACTATCCATACATTCATACTATTTACCCAAATAAACTAGTATTTAAACCATAAATCCTCCCTTTAAATAGGGTTACATCATTAAATCCAAAAACATCCCAGGTTGTCTAACCTTAAACATCATACAAGTGCGAAAATAAATTATTACATCACGTCATTAAATAAAAGTCTATCATCATAACAATAAAATAAAATTACAAGTCTTCATCACTTGTACATTTTTCCCTTTTCTTTGTTAGTTGTAGGTTCGTCGACCTTCTCAACTTTAGCTGCAATGAGTGTATATATATGCAAGAGTGAGCAAAACAATTGCTCACTAAATATAGCAATGAATCAACATGATAATAACAACTGCCATTAAATAGGCTCATCAAAACTGAATAATACTCTATCAATGATAACCAAAGACTGGAATCAAAATATGGAATATATATTTGAGGGTCATGAAACCACGAACTATGTCCACAATTGTAAGTAATCTTTCAACTTCAACTTTAACAGTCATATGACTATAAGGACTCCTCCTACTTAGGTTAATCAGCCCTTCGTATAATGTGTTGTGCACAAACATTTTAACGCTACGCGTAATTTATCCCCTATAATAGGGTTGTTCATCTCAGCATGTAGAATACGAGTCCACACCAAAGTAAGTTTGATTTGGATAAGTTTCAAGGTAATTTAGAGTTTACGAACATCAACTAAGGATTAGTTGAATAAAACTATAATAACATTATGCTATAAAATAATTCATAAGTGAATCAACATTGTGTACTAAGGTCATACTTTAGGAATAATCTAAGAGCATAAGTATTGAATAATGTAACATAACTTGCTTGAACAATGTTAAGCTAAGTTTAAAACTTTATTTAGAGTTGAATCTTAAGCATGAATAACAAATAATAAGTTGAATGATAAAACTTATTCAACATTAGTGTGTTAGAATGTAGAAATTTGCATGCTAATTAACAAGTTAAAGATTGGCTCAAATTCAAGAGATAAGGTTTAAGAGCTTGCACGATATAATTAGGGTTAAGAAACTTGCACATAAAAAGCTTGGAGTTAGGAAAACTTGCTCAAAGATAGTTTAGATACTTACACAATTATAAAAGTAGAGTTAGAGAACTTGCCTCGTGCGTAGGTTAAACAATCACTACTCACGTTCACCACAAGTCCTACACATACCATATGTATTGACAATACACCTTAGTTACACTAACATTACCTTCATGAGTTTCTTTCTTTCTTTTAGTATAGCTACTAACTAAGTTTAAGTTTAAACAACATCACATCTTTTCATGAACATTACTTTTTAGCTTTATTACAACTACTTAAGTGCTCATGTCATTGCACCACATACACATTAAAAACTTGATAAAATATCCTATTACATGTCCAACAAGTTATCATTAAGTTATACTAAAACACAAAGGATTGCACTTGCATTCGCGCATCCCGACGCCCTCCGATTGGCTCTAAATACACAATAGTCCTAAAGATGGCCATTTTGACCCTTTATAATGATTTCAAATTAAACTCCTTAAAGAATAAACGTTATAGGCCTATTCGTCCTTGTTCTGAATCATCTTGAATCACCTCAATCGGAGTTCGTATGAAAATGTTATGGTCGTTTTACTACAGGAGGTCAAAACTGTCCGACTCAGACTACAATTCGAAAGGTAAGCGAGAACTAAATCCGACAATGGCTATTTGGGGGCAAAATTCAGTATTGGGGGGCGATGTTACGCCTATTTTTGGTGCTGAGGTGTAGATTTTGGCGCTGGGGTGCCAAAACTTACAGAACCCAACCACGAAGAACAGAACACAACAATTCTTAACGGTTTAATGGCTTCTAGCAGCTAATTTAACATAACTAATTTATGTAAATCATTAACAATCACACATATACTAATTTAGCACAACTTAACAACAATTTTAGAAAACTTAAATCCTTGAAAGCACTGTTTTTAAACCAACCAAAACTCCATTTTTGATATTTCTTGCAAAAATCATCACTGTAATCTCTATACTTGGCCAAATTGCTTCATTCAAACTACATTATGCTTGTTTCTTAATGAACTAGCATTATCAAGCCTCAATTCACAGTTTAACATACCAATTGGCCACTAAAATTGATACTTTTCATGAATCATATGAAGAATACATATACTGACATTATTTTCTTTCTACTGTCAAACGAAATTATCATACAATTCTGGTTTAAACACAAATTCTAACATTATAAGCATGTATCATCACAATTACCAAGTATATCTCCACAATTCATCAATTTTGATTTCACAGAACACAAACAAACTATGCCGTAAATTCATATATGTATATACACACATATATATATATATATATACAAAAGTTAGATAAAATACCTTCAAATAACTTGTAATTCTTGCCAAAATCGCTAAAAATTTTCTTAAGTTTTTCTCTCAATCTCCCAAGCTCCTTTCTCAATTCTTTCTAACTCTCAGTGCTTTTCTCTCTTAGGCTTAGCAACTAGAATGCGTAAAACATCTGACAGTTATAAGGCGTAAAACTAAACTGCTAAACCTTAATACGCCAAAATTAATAAAATATCAGTTATAACGCTTAAGTTATAAATATATATTATATTTATTATTTAATTTAATTTATTTATTTTATTTAAATTCAAAAATTAGAAATCCCAAAAGCCACAAGGCTTTGTTTGGAAAAACCCCTTTAAATTTTAAAGACTTAATATATTAAGCCTTGTTTGGAAAAACTAAATTAAAATTAAACTCCTTTAATTTATTTTAATAAACAATTTAGTTTATAATTTATAATTATATCTTATTTATTTGAATTTTTATATCCAACATTAACTAATTAAATTAATCACATACCATATTTTTGTTAAATATATCATTTTAGCAAATATCACAAAATTATAATTTTCTTTATAACTTTATTTAATAATTTAATATACCATTTTAAATTATTAATCATATTACAAATCTCTAAATTATAATTTAATTTAATTTAGAAAATTCTCTAATAAATTTAGATTCAACAACCATCAAATCAATAAAATATTTATTTCCTCAATTCAACAATAGACACATCAAATAAATATTTATATTATTCAATAAATATTTAATATTACAATTTGAAATTTCGGATCGTTACATCCTTCCCTCCCTACATGGATTCTGTCCCCAGAATCACAATTCAAACAATCAAATTGTCACATTCTCCCCTACTTACAAAGATTTTGTCCCCAGAATCGAAGACACGGATTAAACAAATAACTCAGGGTAAATCTTCATCATATCAGCTTCGAATTCCCACGTAGCCTCTTCGACATTGTGGTTCCTCCATATCACCTTCACATAAGGTATCACTTTATTCCTGAGCACTTGTTCTTTCCTGTTGACTATCTGGATAGGAATCTCTTCATAAGACAAATCTTTACTGAACTGCAACGGTTCATACTCGATCACATGATTGTAATCGGGTTTATACGGTCGCAACACTGACACATGAAATATGTTGTGCACATGTTCTAATAAACACATCCATTAAATACTTATATAATTCAATAAATATTTAATATTACAATTTAAAATTCTGGAATGTTACATCATTCCCTCCTTACAAGGATTCTGTCCTCAAAATCACAACTCAAACAAATCATTCGTCACATTCTTCCCTACTTATAAGGATTCTGTCCCCAGAATCGAAGACATAGATTAAACAAAAAGCTCAGGGTAATCTTTCATCATTTTATCTTCGAGTTCATTCGTCACATGCACGATTTGTATCTCTTGTGTGTGCTTAGTATGCTTATGAAACTTATCTAATACATCATTTATTAATGTTAAACATCATTATATTTACTAATATTTGTAAACACTCGAAATTTTCTGCACTCCTATCACTAACTTTGCAGGAGGGTAGATTCGTCTTTTGGAGATAACCCTGAAAGACAGCTTACATCCATCCGGGATACCACTGGAAGTTCAGTTCCAACCCGGAACACAAACCGGGAACGTCATGCCAACCCGGAACACATACCGGGAATGTCATTTTCGATCTCGGAGATAACCACGAGATATACAGATCAAAAGACCGGAAACAACACCGGAGAGGACAGTTCTGTCTCAGCGATAACACTGCGACGCTCAATTCCAGTCCTAGAGACAACACTGGGAGTAGCAACCCCATCCTTGGTGATAGCCCCAAGAGATGCCATTGCGATTCCAATGATAACCGAAATGCTTCATCGAAAACATGAGATCGACTTTAATCCGGATGATATTGAGGAGGCATACAAACAAGCAGCCCAATCTCAGATGTAACCCTGAGCAACATCTGCTTTCCGCTTAAACCGGCGATAACCCAGTGAGAAGTCACAACGTCAACTTACCACATCAACAAGAAGATATCGCGGCATACCAACAAGTAGTCCAATCTCAGCTGTAACCCTGAGCAACGTCTACTTTAAACTCAAACCGACGATAACCCCGGCGAGGAGTCAAACATCATCTTGTTCCTTCAATAAATGGCACGTTGTCTCAACAATTCATACATACATACATCCAACAATGTCCCACAACAACCGATGAGTGACAATCCCGAGTGACAATTACGTGTGGCAGTACTTTGGATAGAACTTGAAGCTTGAAGACCATGGGCATAGACCCCTCTTCTTTACTTCGTACAACCTCTAATCCATGTCATCACTTATCTCTCGACACCAGGGTTCCGAAGAAGGTCAGATATACCTCATTCGGATGCTCGGATTGAAGTTCTGCAAGTTTAATCGGACATTATAGTGCATGAGTGCACTTACTACGAGACGACGGGACCATGAGGGCTCGGATCCACCACGACCGACCAAATGCAGTACAACGTGTGGCTACCATGCAGTGTACTACTGCGGCCATCCATCTATATATATAAGGCTTGGTCAGCCATTTGAAAAAAAGGTGAGAAGGAAAAAGGCGAGTAAGCCCTATCCATTTTATTCTGCATACACATCTTTTGAGTGTTTCCTCTTCTTTAAACACTAGTTAGCTCACATATAGCTATATTTTATCCAGTGGGAGCCGAGTGTTTATCCATTTAAAGTCATAGAAGTCTACTTTGGTAGCCCACTGTAAGCCTTCTTACATTTTATAAAGCCTTCTTCTCATATAGCACACACTTTTATACACATGAGAGTCGTGTTGTATGCATTTGCCCAAACTTCAGTTCGTGGTTTTCATTTTTGTCTGTATGTATATACTAATATATGTATATATTTCATATATATGGACTAACATTATCGAGTTATACCTCGATTGAGCCTAGACTTCGGTCTTGAGCGTTTAATTGCTTTATATATATATATATATATATATATATATATATATATATATATATATATATATATATAAGCGTATCGAACTGTCGATTTGCTGAGCATTTTACATTTGGTGCGTTTACATCGCTTATATATATAATTGTTGTCAGACATATCTGATGAGCCTGGATTTACATCCGGTGCGTTTACTCGCTTTTATATATATATAAAAGCGAGTAAATGCACCGGATGTAAATCCAGCCAGAGGGAGATAATCCATGCCCGAAGCATGAGTAATGAAGTTGTAGGGTGAGCTGAGCCCTGAACACGGCAATATATCAAATGGATCTCTAATCCCTGCTAGGAAAGCGGACCAAGATGCAGCATCTGTACACTCCGCAAGCTGGAAGGAATACGTTATGGCTATATCATGGGTGAAACAAAATCCATGATGTCTAAATGTGCCAATCAGTCTCAAGTGTGACATAAACCACACATACAGCATGACCGAGCTACCTGTAAACAATCATGCTGGATAAGTGCAGAAGTATGTAGCTGACCTCAAGGTCTCTACAATGATCATTGGAATAATTGATTGACCCTCCTTGAGAGCTCTTACTGCCATGACGACGCCGATATCTAGCTCATCCATGTACCGCGGCATGTAGACGTATGACAATATGCATAGAAGTAGTAAATCTACTCTGGCTGAACGCCAATGATCCTCCGGTGTGGTGAAATCCCCGGAATGTCGTGCATAGCTGTCCTCAGAGCCAAACCTGTCAAATAGGAAATGCTGGGATATAACTTGGCCGGATGTAATCTCATCCTGCACCACTCTGCGCCTCAATCCTGTGAGAGTCATGAACTGTCTACTCATGTCTCCAATCACCATATGCACGCAAGGTCTGTCTAGAGGCAGCATCGTCAATCATGCATACTCCTCCAAAGTAGGAGTTAACTCACGGGTCCCAAATCAGAATACTTGTCTGTCCGGTACCCAGTGCTCTAGCATGCCCTCTACAAATCCTGGAGGAACCTAAAACATCAGTAAGGTCATAGTATGCTGCAGCAAATTATCTACGATCACCATGTCTAATGGTGATATACTATCATACCATGATCGCATACCAGCTACCACCATAAATGGTGGGATATGATCGATACGGCTAACTGTCGAAGAAGACATCTGTGCGGGTCGTGTCATAAGACCATCCAGGGTTCAACGCTGAGTATCTCTGGACATATATACATATGCACACCATAATAACATGCATGATACAATAAATGGTAATATGATATAGGGAATGGAAAATTGTATATACATTCCTAAGTATATCATCATCTAATACATCTTTGTACAACTAAAATACTGGGAAATGGGGTGAAGCTACCCAACATACAACATAGGACTATCAAAAGATATAGCGAGAATGGGGCAAAGCTACCCAGATGCTAACAGAGGCCTATCAAAAGAGATAACGAGAAATATATCAGAAAAAGTCAATCGTATCGATGTCTACATAATCGATCCTGTCCACCTGATGTAACTCCTCTGGAGTCATTGGATCTCTATCTACAGGGAAGGAGGATCTGCATCGGTAAAACCATATGGGTCACCTGATGGACCAGCGCCAGAGCTGGAAGGATCAAAAGTATCTACCTCTGCAGGATCTCTGCCCAAATGCCGAATGAAAAGATGTGACCGATCCAGCTGTCGAGTCAGTCTATCAATCTGTGTCACATGAGTCGGATCTCTGACACAGGCTAGCCAATCCATCATCATCACGGATCCTGGAACCATATCCCCCATAAACTATGTGGTGCTGGTCTGAGCTCCAATCGTACGAGGGATCCACCAATGCTGGAACTTCTCCTGAGAACAGGGGCCATCTGATAATGTAAAATCGTCAATCCCCATTAATGGGATGTCAATGATGGGTGACTGTGAAACAAGCCAATAACGCCTGGCAGGAGGCAAAATTGGTATACGAATCTCTGCTGTAGTGCTCCTGATAGCACGCTCTCCTAAATAGAGCTCCCATCCTCCATCTGTAAAGAGAGGAATCCTGCGGGTGGAAATGGCGTACTTTACTCTAGTCGGGTACCCATCCTCAAAGCCAACTCCCAAATGCTCTCCAGAGTAGGGAATCCATGTGATGACATCAGCTGTCAATAGCTCCAGCTGTAGGCAACAATGAGTGAAACCCTCAGCAACAGGGACCTCCGCCAGTATGGAATGATGCCATCTCCGTCCTCGTGGATAGGTGTCTAAACACAACACACTCACAAGATGCAAATAAGGAAGCCTCTTATAGGCCCAAAACTGCCAACACAAAGGCAAACATTTGCTGTTAGTCAACACTCTTAACCCATACATGGGAAAAGACAAGAGAAACACTCACCAGAAGAAATGGGTAGAATCCTAACCACGCCTCGGTCAAGCCCTGCGATCACATACGAATTCCCCTGAGGAAATAGGCAAAGGTGTAGGAACCCCAATCATACTCTCTTATACGGTCCACGTGTCGAGTGGCGCTAATCAAAGTGAAAGACACCGTAGAAGAGTTATCTGCTATGAAGCAGCCCCTAATGATCATCAGGAACAATCGCCGGAGAATGCGATCCCTGACTCTCACATCATCGGGTATAGACTCACTTAACAGCCCACTCATAGCATCTACACTCAAAGGACTCATCACGAGCAGTCCCGCGCCTTGGCGCCTCAGAAAACTCCCAACAAGGATCTGACGGCAGTAGGGGTGATATCCGTCGTGCAAGGCACCGGCTCCCCTCCAAACTCCATACCTGTGATAAACCGCCAATCCATCTGCGTCATCATCACCTCGCAATCAAACAAATGGAGTGACTGAGTCTGGTGGAACCACCGCTCAGACAATGCCCTGAGGTAACCCTAGGGACAACGATGGGGTAGAATGGAGAAGAACCTCCCGAATCCCTAGCCATGGACGATCGCTCTATAGTTATCATGTAAGGCTTGATACATAGATTGGATGCTAAACCAGTTCCCCCGAGGCTGTGTGAAGCCGGGAACCTACATCAAATGCAGATCAACATCAGACTCCTTGACTCCTCATCAATAGGAAATAAGGAAGATTAAAGATCTAACTTCATACCTCATTTGCATGCAGGTATAATGAAGGATGCCTACTTAAGTCACCCAGAAGATCTGGGTTCGCCACTTGAATACCTGGCAATTCCCTACGGGGAACACGTACAGCAGGAGCAAGAACCTCGATTGGTGTATCCTCCTCCTCGTCCTCGACATTCGGCACCTCAACCCGAATAGGACGTATCACCGCCTCTGCCATAATGATGAGGCTGTCTCACAGAACGGTGCTGAGGCTCTTCAAAAGCCCTCCTCCATACACCAGAAGTGGTCCTGCGGGAACTACTCGGCTGATCCGAACAACAAGTCTCCAAATCACCTCAGAAAGGGTGTGGTAATTTCTTACCTAGAGTCTTTTCAAAATGCATTCTATGATTACATGCATGCATGCATTGTTTTAACATACATCTACAGTAGAGTTAAAATGCATGACTACCCAATACCTACATTTTGGGATAATTTTGTCATAGCCCCTTTGTAAATGGGACTATCCACATGCACATAGGCATGACTAGGTGGCCATTCAGTAGCACACCTATACACAGTCATATACATCTTGTATGCATTAATACATTACAGTAAAAAAAATCTGTAAGTGTAGTCTAATTACCAGGATTATTTTGCTAGTCTACCTTTACTCATTTGTCCTCATTTAGGATAAGAAATGACAGTAAAAGGTTCCAATTTGACTGTTTCAAAAGTCAAATTTTTTCACATTATTATGTTCATTATAGTTTAATACTAACATTTGCTATGTTGAATATTTTTTATCAAGTCATGTCAGCATGTATATTCACTACTATGTGTCTAAATGCATTTCATGCGATAAGTCATTTTCCAACGGACAGAAATTGGAAAAAAATACATGCATGTGTTACCAGGACAGTGAAGAACGCTTGTACGGTGACAGAATATGCAGAAAGTTGCCCGAACTTAGAAGATCTGAAGAAGAGCTCTTAGATTTCCTTCGTTGCGTAACTTGAAAATGACTTATGAAAGCAACCAGCCACCTATACATAAGACGCGGTGGCCATGAGCTAACTCCTCTGGCCTCCTGCAGGTATACCTGCGGCCCCCCCACATGGGTCCCACACCTCCAGCTAACTCCAGTTAGAGTTGCAAAGGAGGTCTCACAAGCTAAAAAGGCTAAATCGGGAATAAAAGTGCTACGCGATTGAGCGGAATAGCCTGAAATCTTGGTTTCTCGTCGGTCAGAGTTAAACTCCCATCGTCTCAACGGTATTCGCCTGAATGCAGGGTATACTATACCAATGAGCTCAGCTTTCACAGATCGTGCTCGACAATACCCCACAAAGGTCCGATGCCATCATTTGCAGGGTCACAACCCTAAACCTCCCTGACGAGGGTTACAACGCAAGAATCATGAAATATCAAACCTCCCCGGCGGGGGTTATAATGCTGAAGTTATCAGTCATCTACATATCCTCGGCGGGGGTCACAACGCGCATCTTTTAAACTTCTACATATCCCCAGCGGGGGTCTCAACACAATATAACCATTGATACACACATCAATAAAGGTCAAGCAGCCTTGAAGTCATATCAGCCAATGGCAAATAAACCCATCGAAGCAACCTTACCCAGCGAGGGCTACAAGACAATGATACCATTGACACATACATCAATGAAGGTCAAGTAGCCTTTACAATACACCCAGCAGGGATCTATCCGGTGGTACACACATCAACGAAGGTCAGGCAACCCTGGCAGCGACAATACTATTGGTAGTAACTCCGACATTATGAGGGAACATGTTATACACATCCTCAAACAGACAAAGCCTTATCCCCATAGATCTATTCCACACAAGAAAGTAACTCTATGGAGTATAAGCCAGTGTCTAGGATTCAAGACTTTGGTGGTAGTCTCAATATCAACATCCTTGGAAACTTGGATCGCATGTCCAAGTCATCACTGATTCTCATCCCAGCAGGATTATATGACAATCATGCATCATACATTTGCATCATGTTGCTACACATAGCATCATGTTTATCTTGCTGGCATTTCAAGGGTCTAGGATTCTTTATCCTATCAATGCCTTGCATTGCATGAATATGATAAAGAGGGGCATCTGTAGACACTCGAAATTTTCTGCACTCCTATTACTAACATTGCAGGAGGGTAGATTCGTCTTTTGGAGATAACCCTGAAAGACAGCTTACATCCATCCCGGATACCACCGGAAGTTCAATTCCAACCCGGAACACAAACCGGGAAAGTCATGTCAACCCAGAACACACACCGAGAATGTCATTTTCGATCTCGGAGATAACCCCGAGATATGCAGATCAAAAGACCGGCAATAACACCGGAGAGGATAGTTTTGTCTTGGCGATAACACCGCGATGCTCAGTTCCAGTCCCAGAGACAACACTGGGAGTAGAAACCCCATCCTTGGTGATAGCCCCAAGAGATGCCATTGTAGTTCCGGTGATAACCCCAGAAATGCTTGTGTCAAACATGCGATCAGCTTCAATCCAGATGATAGTGAGGCATACAAACAAGCAACCCAATCTCAGATATAACCCTGAGCAATGTCTGCTTTCTGCTTAAACCAGCGATAACCCCGGTGAGGAGACACAACGTCATCTTACCATGTCAACAAGATGATATCGCGGCATACCAACAAGTAGTCCAATCTCAGCTGTAACCCTGAGCAACGTCTACTTTCAACTCAAACCGGCGATAACCCCGATAAGGAGTCAAACGTCATCTTGTTCCTTCGACAAATGGCACGTTGTCTCAACACTTCATACATACATACATCCAACAATGTCCCACAAGAACCGAGGAGTGACAATCTCGAGTGACTATTACGTGTGGCAGTACTTTGGATAGAATTTGAAGCTTGAAGACCATGGGCATAGACCCCTCTTCTTGACTTCGTACAACCTCTAATCCATGTCATTGCGTAACTCTCGACACCAGCGGTCTGAATAAGGTCAGATATACCTCGTTCGGATGCTTGGATTAAAGTTTTGCAAGTTTGAGAGGACATTACAGTGCATGAGTGCACGTACTACGAGACTACAGGACCCGCGAGGCTTGGATCCACCATGACCAACCGCAGGTACAACAGCGGACATCCGTCTATATATACAAGGCTTGGGTTAGCCATTTGAAAAAAAAGGAGAGAAGGAAAAAGGCGAGGAAGCCCTTTCTATTTTACTCTGTATACATATCTTTTGAGTGTTTCCTCTTCTTTAAACACAAGTTAGCTCACATATAGCTATATTTTATCCGGTGGGAGCTGAGTGTTTATCCATTTAAAGTCATAGAAGTCTACGTTGGTAGCCCATTGTAAGCCTTCTAACATTTTATAAAGCCTTCTTCTCATATAACACACACTGTTATACACATTAAGAGTCGTGTTATGTATGTTTTGCGGACTTTCTATCCGTGGTTTTATTTTGTCATGTATATATATATATATATACTAATATATGTATATATTTCATATATATGGACTAACATTATCAAGCCTAGACTTCGGTCTAGAGCGTTTAATTGATTTTATATATATATATATATATATATATATATATATATATAAAGCTGTGGTCGACATACGATAAGCTTGATTTTACATCCCATGCGTTTAAATCTCTTTTGTATATATATATATATATATATATATATATATATATATATATATATATATATATATATATTATTTACATTCTGTCAGGCACAGAGTTTACTTCGTGGCCTTTTACAAACTTTTATTTACATTTTGTCCTACACGGAGTTTACTTACGTGGCGATTGATATTTATTATGACTTTATTTACATTTCGTCCCGCCTGGAGTTTACTTCGTGGCGGTTGATCATGTCCATATATATATATTTATCGCTTTTATATATTTACATTTCCAATCCCCTATGGAGTTGCTTCGTGGTGGTTGATCATGTCTGTATATATATATATTTACAGCTTTCATATATATAACTGCTTACTGCTTTCCATACAAATTGCAGTATCATGTGAGCCTAGGAATCATGTGATCACATGTTCAGTTTACTGAATCTAGAATCGGTTCCCATGATGGACATTTTTCAACTGTAAGCAGCTTGTACATTATTTTACAGTGTCTGAATTTCCTTGGATGGCTATCATGTCCATGAGGAGTTCGCCCTTCGTCAGATATATATTTTTCTCTAGAGAATGCTTCGCATCTCAAAAATAATAGCAAACAAGCCGGACATTTAATAATAAAATGGAAGTATGAAAAGGTCTCAATTCCTATTGAGCACAGGGTTTGAAAAACCTCTTTTACAAAATGTCATTTCTATATCTTGGTTAAAATTGGATTTTTCTATAAAATTCAAACCTTGTGTATATAGGTGCGAACGAGGCCTCGCACTACTTTCAAATAATTGCACATTGATCCACACATACATATAAACACACACATTCATATAATAATTTCTTTGAAAAGTGGCGGTCACCATGGTAACACGGATGTCGGGGGGTGCCTAACACCTTCCCTCCGCATAATCAGGCCCCCGGACCCAAAATGAATCTCGGTTTCACAGACCCGTCTAGTAGTGTCAAATCACTAGGTCAATGTGCAAGCCTTTTCGATTGCGTTGGTGTAACAAGTTAAATACACCAACTGGCGACTCTTAAAGTCAAATCGTTGATATTATACATGTCAGACCTTTTTCACTTATTTTTTCAAACAAATCTCACATTAACATGAGAACACCAAAGAACAAGTAACGAAAAGGGACACTCAAAAATCCCGACGTCGACAATATTCATGTTTTATAACTTAGGACAACATCTTTTATCATCAAGAGCACCACATTTGCATATGTGCATTCCCGACACCCTCCGATTGCCTCCTAATACATATCAGTCCCACAAATGACAATTTTGACCCTTCATAACGATTTCAAATTAAAAACCTTAAAGAATAAAAGTTATAGGCCTATTCATTCTTGTTTCGAATCTAGGTACTTCATTCCTTCAAGATTTGGTGTTCACTATCCATACATTCATACTATCTACCCAAATAAACTAGTATTTAAACCATAAATCCTCCCTTTAAATAGGGTTACAATATTAAATCCAAAAACATCCCAGGTTGTCTAACCTTAAACATCATACAAGTGCGAAAATAATTTATTACACCACGCCTTTAAATAAAAGTCTATCATCATAACAATACAATAAAATTACAAGTCTCCATCACTTTTACATTTTTCCATTTCCTTTGCTAGTTGTAGGTTCGTCGACCTTCTCAACTTTAGCTGCAATGAGTGTATATATATGCAAGAGTGAGCAAAATAATTTCTCACTAGATATAGCAATGAATCAACATGATAATAACAACTGCCAATGAATAGGCTCATCAAAACTGAATAATACTCTATCAATGATAACCAAAGACTGGAATCAAAATATGGAATATATATCTTAGGGTCATGAGACCACGAACTATGTCCACAGTTGTAAGTAATCTTTCAACTTCAACTTTAACAGTCATATGACTATAAGGACTCCTCGTACTTAGGGGGATCAGCCCTTCGTACAATGTATTGTGCACAAACATTTTAATGATATGCGTAAGTTATCCCCTATAATAGGGTTATTTATCTCAGCATTTAGAATACGAGTCCCCACCAAAGTAAGTTTGATTTGGATAAGTTTCAAGGTAATTTAGAGTTTACGAACATCAACTAAGGATTAGTTGAATAAAACTGTAATAACATTATGTTATGGAATAATTCATAAGTGAATCAACATTGTGTACTAAGGTCATGCTTTAGGAATAATCTAAGAGCATAAGTATTGAATAATGTAACATACCTTCCTCGAACAATGTTAAGCTAAGGTTAAATCCTTATTTAGAGTTGAATATTAAGCATGCATAACAAATAATAAGTTGAATGATAAAACTTGTTCAACATTAGTCTATTAGAATGTAGAAATTTGCATGCTAATTAACAAGTTAAAGATTGGCTCAAAACCAAGAGATAAGGTTTAGGAGCTTACACGATATAATTAGGGTTAAGAAACTTGCACAAAGAAAGCTTAGAGTTAGGAAAAGTTGCTCAAAGATAGTTTAAATATAAAAGTAGAGTTAGAGAACTTGCCTCGTGCGTAGGTTAAACAATCACTACTCACGTTCACCACAAGTCCTACACATACATTACCTTCATGAGTTGCTTCTTACTTTTAGTATAGCTACTAACTAAGTTTAAGTTTAAACAACATCACATCTTTTCATGAACATTACTTTTTAGCTTTATTATAACTACTTAAGTGATCATGTCATTGCACCACATACACATTAACAACTTGATATAAGATCCTATTGCATGTCCAACAATTTATCATTAAGTTATACTAACACACAAAGGATTGCACTTGCATTCGCGCATCTCGACGCCCTCCGATTGGCTCCAAATACACGACAGTCCTAAAGATAGCCATTTTAACCCTTCATAACGATTTCAAATTGACAATCTTAAAGATTAAAAGTTATAGGCCTATTCGTCCTCGTTCCGAATCATCTTGAATCACCTCAATCCGAGTTCGTATGAAAACGTTATGGCCATTTTTCTACAGGAGGTCAAAATTGTCTGACCCAGACTACAATTCCAGCGCTGGGGCACGAGAACTAAGTCTAACAATGGCGCTGGGGCACAAAATTCAGTACTGGGGTGTGAATTTCAGTGCTTAGGCGTGAAGTTCTGGCCTATTTTTGGCGTTGAGGCGTGAAAATCAGAGCTAGGGCGCAGATTTTGGCGCTGGGCCGCCAAAACTTACATAACCCAACCACAAAGAATAAAACACATCAATTCTTAACGGTTTAATGGCTTCTAGTAGCTAATTTAAGATAACTAATTTATGTAAATCATTAACAAGCACATATATACTAATTTAGCACAACTTAACAACAATTTTAGACAACTTAAATCCTTGAAATCACTGTTTTTAAATCAACCAAAACTCCATTTTTGATATTTCTTGCAAAAATCATCACTGTAATCTCTATACTTGGCCAAATTGCTTCGTTCAAACCACATTATGCTTGTTTCTTAATGAACTAAAATTATCAAAACTCAATTCACAGTTTAACATACCAATTGGCCACTAAAATTGATACTTTTCACGAATCATATGAAGAATACATATACTGACATTATTTTCTTCCTACTGTCTAACGAAATTAGCATACAATTCTAGTTTAAACACAAATTCTAACATTATAAGCATGTATCATCACAATTACCAAGTATATCTCCACAATTCATCAATTATGATTTCACAGAACACAAACAAACTATGTCAGAATTATATATATATATATATATATATATATATATATATATATATATATATATATATATATATATATATACCTTCAAATAGCTTGTAATTCTTGCTAAAATCGCTGAAAATTGCTTAAGTTTTTCTCTCAATCTCCCAAGCTCCTTTCTCAATTCTCTCGGAACTCTCAGTGCTGTTCTCTCTTAGGCTTAGTAACTAGAATGCGTAAAACATCTGACAGCTATAAGGCGTAAAACTAAACTGCTAAACCTTAATACGCCAAAATTAATAAAATATCAGTTATAACGCTTAAGTTATAAATATATATTATATTTATTATTTTATTTATATTATTTAAATTCAAAAATTAGACATCCCAAAAGCCACAAGGCTTTTGTTTGGCAAAACCCCTTTAAATATTAAAGACTTAATATATTAAGCCTTATTTGGCAAAACTAAATTAAAATGAAACACCTTTAATTTATTTTAATAAACAATTTAGTTTATAATTTATAATTACATCTTATTTATTTGAATTTCCATATCCAACATTAACCAATTAACTTAATCACATACCATATTTTAATTAAATATATCATTTTAGCCAATATTACAAAAGTATAATTTTCATTATAACTTTATTTAATAATTTAATATACCATTTTAAATTATTAATCATATTACAAATCTCTAAATTATAATTTAATTTAATTTAGAAAATTCTCTAATAAATTTAGATTCAATAACCATCACATCAATAAAATATTTATTTCCTCAATTCAACAATAGACACATCAAATAAATATTTATATTATTCAATAAATATTTAATATTATAATTTGAAATTTCAGATCGTTACATGCGTTCTTATAAACTAAGTTTACACGACCAACTTCCTTTACTAGTTAACAGCTTCATGACATACGGAGATGTCTTACTCAATACATTCATCAACTTTTATGATTTACATTCTTATCTTCTTCTTATAACTTCTCTAGGACTCAGCACACATCGTGTCTCTACTAGTAGTCCATATGGTACTCTGAGTGGTTTCCCACAAACAACCAACAAACAAATTCCCGTCTCATCTACACTGCCCACAACAGTGAGTTAGATCAGTTGCCTGTTTTTTATATACCTTCGTTCACTGAAGGAATTGTTTAGCCCAGCTCCCATATGTCAACCATCAAATGTTACGATTGTACTATAACCTAAATTCATCTAACTTATTAGAACTATTAAACTATAAAGTTCGTTAAGTTAATTTCTTATTCCTTATGGCTTTTTGGAAACTAAATGCCATACCTCAGAATTCATTCTTTATCGTCTAAGTCATACAGTCCTTTGTATACTCAGAATGATCATTCAATATTCATTCTATGCATTTGTAGTGTTAACCATTTTACGATACCTTATTCTTATTTTACAACGTCCGGTTCATTCGACTCGGAACGTCATCCAAGTTATAAACATTAACTCGGCTTGTTTTACGTTATACGTACTTGTCTTTAATTCAGCTTCTTCACTGTTCGCAAGTTTAATCAATAGTCTTCATTATCTTACAGTCAAACCATACACAGGGTGTAGGTTCTACCCATTTAATATTCGCGCACACTTAACCTTCACGTAGGTTAAAGTGTTCAACGCTTACATTTCATTCCAACGTTCTCATCCAACTCACATTCGGTTGTCATTAATCTTCTTACCATTCACTACGGCTTTCTTGATAGTTTATATCTTACTTACTACCTTCGTCTACGTCTAAGTCATACAACCAATGTATACTTTGAACGTTCGCCCGATGTTAATACTATTTATGAGAATCATTTACGTATTCAATGTTTATGTTGTTCATCCCTTAATCTCTCATTTAACCTTTACCTAAGGTTTTAATCATTTTTATTCATTACTATCACCTGAACCCCATGTTCAATATTCTTTCTTAATGTCAAAGCCATATGGTCCGTTGTATGCTAAGACCGATCATTAATCGCAACAGCGTTGCGTTCACAGCATTTAAACACTTTACATTTATCTCGCATTACCATGACATAACATCGAAATGTTATTCATTACCCTCATCAATTAACGTCTAAGGAATCACCGTCATAACAATCCCTCACGTTCGTTTATCGCAACTACGATCCCCGTATATCGGTTCCGTAATTCATATTCACATTCATTGTCTTTTAATATTGTTTAATCTTTTTGTTCAACCTTCATCAAAGGTTTAATACACTTGATTAAGTGCTACATTAGTTGAACTACATGTTCATATTTCTTTCTTGCACATCCCCGAAAATTGAAAGCGGTTAAAGCTTATTCTTCGGGCATCGATTTCACCAAAGACCTTTGCGGCGTCGTGCCCCTTTCATTACCTCGCGGTGCAGTGCCACTCTGCAGTGTTAAACTACTGAGGTTGGCACTGCGACGCCACTCTCTTCTCTATTTCTCGCATCGCGGCACCACTTAGCAGTAGCTGATGGCCCGGGCCTCGCACTGTAGCGCCTCCACCCAAGGCTTGACTGGCGCTGCAAAACGAGGTCGTTCCAAAGTCATTCTCAGAACGAGGTCGTTCCAAGGTCATTCTCTTCCTTATCTTATGTACTTCGATTACCCACGGACATAACTTCATTCTGAATCCGTTAGCATTCCATTCAACTGGCTTAATCTTCGCTCTTTGTTTATTTTACGTTTTTAACGCTCTTCGTTTGTTCGTCCGTAATTCGGTCATCCGAACTCGGAATTCATTTGTTCTTGAGTCCATGATTCATGTTTTATACGTTCTCTTACATTCTTATGAAACCCTACACGTTCGGGTTCATTGACTAACTTTCTAATTCTCGTTCTTCTTTTACGAAATTTTTGCCATAACTTCGTTATAACTTAGTTTTAATCCATTCTTCATGAATGTTTCTAAAGTTCCTAACCAAGAAATAAGCAACTAACTTATACGCGATGGTTTTAAACTTGTCCATCAACAACAATTATATTACAATGGTTTTAAATTTGTCCGTCAACAACGTTCTTCGTGTTCTTCGCGTGTTCTTTGCGTTCTTCGTTCTTCGATATTTTTATTACAATTCTACTTTTTCTTGGAATTTGATATTATAAAACATTATTCCTTACTTAATTCACCTACTCAATCATATAATCCACTCGGGTCGTTCTAATTCATTACGAATCTTACACTTCCTTAAGAAATTTATAAAATAAATTTATAATTCTTATTTCTTCATTTTCTCATGATTTCAACCATATGAATTCATTTCTAACATCATTTACTCCTTATTCTCATTAGACCTGACAAACATGGCCCAAGCACATGGTAAGGGATGGCTCGTCATACTGAGCTATGCTTTAATTTGCATTTTTTAGCCAAATAAAATCCGACCTTTTTGACCTTTACATTAGGCTAGTATTACGACTTTTTTTTAAAACAAAATGTTGCTACTTGTGGGTTATGAGGCTTGAACATAGGACTTGTAAGTTATAAATAAGTAAGAGTTCAAACCAACTGAGCTACAACAACTGTTTATTTTTAATACAATCTTCAATATAAAAATATATCAAATAAACATACAAAATTCAAAATATATAAATTCCTAAAATATGGAAATACCCTTGTCCTTCCTTGTTCAAATAAACATACAAAATTCATAAGAAAATAAATAAATGATATGTACGCAGACTGAAAAATTGATGAATTGAATTACACTGTGAAATTCTACCTACGCCACGAATCCACATTAGTAGCAAACTAAAAATCATTAAACACATGTATAGAATTACACAATTCATAATATACAAATTCCTGTGAAATGGACATGCGCTTATATTTCTTGTTCATGTTTATACATACAAAAACACTAATAAAGAAGAATAATGAGGAATATGAAGAGAATTAAAGAAGTGTAATGAGAATTAAAGGTGTTACAGTATTTATTATTTTTAAAAGTTAAATAAATTATATTAATTTTAAGGTATAATTTTAAAAAATCAAATGTGATTATATACTTTGAAAGTAATCTATAATACTATTAAAAATTTAATTAATTGAGATATGTAGTTAATGTAGGTAATTAGAATTATTGTTTATTATAAATTATTTTATTATTTTTAATATTTATTATTATTACTATTTTTGGTGTAGCAAGATTTTGCAAAAAAAAAAAGAAATAGAGGAAAAGCCCATGACTGGTAAATACTTAACCACCACACGGGCCTCACAATTTATGCCCGCTTAAAAAAACCGTCTCCGTTGTTGGCGGCCCGCCTCACTTTTTTGCCACCTCTAATTCTCATTAAGCTATGTTTTTGACATATAAACTTAAAAAAAATTAATCAGAAGCTAGGTTTTCGGATTACCTCTCTTCTTTAATCTTCCTCCGTTGGACAAAGCATACACTCGGAAAAGCTTTTCCTCTTCCTTTTCCTTCTCTTCTCCCATCAGAACTCTCTCTCTCTCTCAAAGTTGTAGGATTTTCAAAATTCTTAAATAATGAAGTAAGCTTTCTATTTATAGATTTTTAAGGCTAGGGGTGTTTTAGTCATTTGACCAAACTACTATACTATTCACACCTCTTTACTATTCACGTAGCTTCCCTTGGAAGCTTCGTGCTTCCGTCTTTCGAGTTTCGTTCGACAGTTCAAAAACTGTTATTCTCGGAATTCAAATATTTTTGGATATTTTATCTTTCCTTTACCGATTAAATTTTACGTAATCCTCGGATTTCTGAAAAACTTCAAAACACTTTTTGGTGTTAAGCGTTTTCCCTTAACGTAGCTAAACGAATGAAAAGTACATAATAGTACTTTTCGTCGTTTTTATTTCGTCCGATTTCTGCACTTTTTTCGAGAAAAAACTTTTATAAGCTTACTTAACTTTTAACGATATATTATCGTCAAATCTTTCGATAGAATGTCATTTCGACATACCGAACTCTCGGAAAGGCTTAGGTTATTCAAACCTTAACCCTTAGGGTTTCGTCGAGTGAATAATGCCTATTTCGTCTTTTTCCCCAAAAATATTTTATTCCCGGAAATATGTTATTTTTGTCTTGAAAATTCTTACTCGTTTAGTCTAGCTCATAGCCAGAATCCTCCCGACTTATAATTATTCTAGGTTCTAGAACGATTAAAAAACACATAGCACAGAATAGTATTAATAAAAAAATCATTTTATTAATAACTAATTCTTTAAACTTAAATTCTGGACAATCCGATTTTCTGGGTAGTCACATTGTATATGATGAGATATAAAAAATTTGTATCGAGTAAAGAGAAAGTTAAGAGTGAGATAGAGTTAAGTGGGATTTTAATTGAGGACCCATGTCAGCAGCTGAGTTGTATGATTCTTTGTTGTGGATGGGAAATTGTACTTGGTGTAAAAACCACTTAATTTATGGTACTGATAATCATTGAAATGCATGTGTCGCGCTATTTACTATATACCTGTTGAGAAGGTGATTCTTTTTTCATGTGTATAATAGATAGATAGGTTATAATTAGAGAATATAAGGTTAAGTTGCGAGTTCTTAAAACTCATACTTATGGTACGTTCGTGACTCATAATTATATGAAATATTTTTAAACCCCTCAGCGAATGGTCGCCTATGGTCTGACTAGGGTAAGTTCTTAAACTCATATGATTATAACAAGTTCCTGGATTTCCAAAATGTGGTAAGTTTGATGAACTATATCGGGTATATATATATATATATATTATGAAATTAGAAATTTTAGTATAGTGAGCATTGATGGTGTTAAAGATTGATAAAATGAAGCAATGGAGTAAAGATTGAAGTTGACGGAGAAACATGGATTTTCTAAATCTTCTAGCTTAGCTAGATTTTCAAATTTTAATGAATTCGTGCTGAAGTTTGCACCTCTATTTTCTCAAAAAACTTTGGATCATGTGATTGAACCAATGATGTTTAAAAAATAATACCGTTATTCATACATCTATGCTAATTGTTTGACTAAAGACAAAAATGATTTGAAAATTTTCAAAATGTATTTCTAACCATGTGCATCATTTGATATGGTGTAGAAATGGTAAACGATGGAGTCATCAATGCAGTCGAACCTAGTGTTTGTTGTGATCGAAAGATCGTCATTGATATGGTATGATGTAAT